>CAIGQW010053949.1:806373-822624 GCA_903798125.1 Danio choprae | reverse complement strand
TGTGTGTGTGTGTGTGTGTTAATGTAAACAGGGCGCATGTTTCGTGTTTGTGTGTAGGAAGTCTGTGTGCATAATCTTTGCACATCACTTCTGAGCAGATCTTTAAAGTGATAGACTGTCCCATAGCAGCTGAACACACTGTTCTTCTACTGCGGCTCTTAAAGGAACAGCATCACCAGTTTCACTCTGCTACCCTCTGCTCTGCTACATCCAGCAACAGCAAGAATGCCATTAGTCAAGGCGTATAATGCATGGTTCAAACGCTGAATATCATATATGGTTGAAGTTAGAATTATTAACCCCCCTTTATATTTTTTCTCCAATTACTGTTTAATGTAGACATGGTTTTTTTCAACACATTTCTAAACATAATAGTTTTACTAACTCATTTCTAATAACTGATTTCTTTTATCTCTGCCATGATGACAGCACATAATATTTGACTAGATATTTTTTAAGATACTAGTATTCAGCTTAAAGTGACATTTAAAGGCTTAACTAGGTTAATTAGGCAAGTTAGGGTTATTAAGCAAATCATTGTATAAAAGTGGTTTGTTCTGTAGATGATCAAAATAAATATATTGCTTAAGGGGGTTAATAATATTGATCGTAAAATGTTTTATTTTTATTTTTATTAAAAGCTGCTTTTATTCTAGCCAAAATAAACAAATAAGACTTTCTCCAGAAGACAAAATGTAATAGGAAATACTGTGAAAAATTCCTTGCTCTGTTCAATATAATTTGGGAAATATTTGTTAAAGAAATAATAATAATAATTTTGACTTCAACTGTATATCCATTTAATGCAGGGTTTCTCAATGACATTAGACATTTCATTAGAAATGGCAAATAGTGGCTGGTCGGGAAACAATTTGTAGTCTGACATCTTGTCCATAAAACGACAAGAATTTTAAAGTTAGAATCAACCAATCTGACACAGACAAATTACATATTGTGTAGTCTAAAACCGGCAGTGCAAATGTTATTGAACATCCCAGTAACAGTAGCATCTGGAGAACAAAAAGCTTTTCATAACTTAAACTGATCGAGAACTATCTACAAACAGCTCCGTCACAGGAGGAATTACAGTATGTGGACTGGACTATGATTAATGTACTAAAAATGTGATAACCAAGCTTGATAAAAAGCATTCAGATATTAATTATGTAATTATTAACTGTTCAGTGGCCTGCTTAGGAATAGTGAGGAATAATGAGGTCCTTTAGATAAACTTATGTAAATTCATTCATTCATTTTCATTCGGCTTAGTTCCTTATTTATCAGGGGTCGCCACAGTGAAATGAACTGACAACTACTCCGGCATGTGTTTCACGCAGCGGATGCCCTTCCAGCCGCAACCCAGTAGTAAGAAACACCCATTCACACACACACTCGTACACTCAGCCATTTTTGTTTACCCAATTCACCTATAGTGCCTGTCTTTGGACTGTGGGGGAAACCAATGCACCCGGAGGAAACCCACGCCAACACGGGGAGTACATGCAAACTCCACACAGAAATGCCAACTGGCCTAGCCGGGACTCGAACCAGCGACCTTCACTCGTTTTTAGAGTGTATGTGTCATTGTTGCTGATAATTCCTCTTTTTGTTCTCAAAATTGACTGCCTCATACTCAGGTTATTTTTACACACTGTCACAATCACTATTCTTTGTTGAAAGTGCTTCTTCTGTATATGCAAAGTAGCCAGTTGATTAGACTGCAAGAAATCACTGTATATTCCACACAGTCAGAATTCATTTTGCATATATATTTGATTAGTGTATTTGATAAACAATTCACTGTAGTGACAATCATTATCATAAATTACAGTGGGGGAAATAAGTATTGAACACGTCATGTTTTTTCCAGGCAATAATATTCCTAAAGGAGCTGCTGACATGGAATTGAACCAGATTTTGGTGAAAGCCCAAACAATACAAACATAAAAATAAATCAAAGCAAAAAAACTGAAAAATGAGTTCTGTGTTATAACAATGGAACGACACAAGGAGAAAGTACTGAAACGTATTTAATACTTTATATAAAAGGCTTTTTTAGTGATGGCAGCTTAAAGACGCCTCTCATATGGAGAATGAAGTCACATGCATTGCTCAGGTGTGAGTTTCTTAGACTTCAACAGAGTGTCAAAATCTTGATGGTTCTGTGGGTCTCGTCTATCAAATCTGATCTTTATTTTGTATTTTATATTGGATTCAGGTCAGGTGATTGGCTGGGCCATTCTACAGCTTGATTTTCTTTCTCTGAAAGCATTTGAGTTTCCTCTACTGTGTTTTGGATTATTGTCTTGCTGAAATGTCCACCCTGGTCATCTTCATCCTCCTGCTAATGTAGATGTTGGACTGAAGCAGCTCATATTCATTTACACTGATGAAGGGCAGAGGGTTGCTGTAGAACTACTTGAGAGATTTCAGCTGCTGTCTGGTCTTTCACTGCCTTTCTACACCTCCCTTTCTTCATGTGTTCAATACTTTTTTTTCCCTGTGTCATTTCATTTTATTACACATAACTTCATTTGTAAACGAATTAGTTTTGTTTTCTTTATATATATATATGGATCTCTTTGGTTGTTACCAACATCCGGTGAAAATTTCAAGTCAACGGCACCTTTAGAAATATGTTTTCCGAGAAAAATTGTGACGTGTTCAATACTTATTTCCCCCTACTGTATATTCAATATTAAAGGCAGTTTCACACAAAAATGAACATTTACTCACTATTTGCTCAACTATCTTTTCTTCTGTTGAACACAAAAGAAGATATTTAGAAAAATGTTGGAAACCTGTAACCGCTGACTTCCACAGTAGGAAAAACAAATACTACGCAAGTTAATGCTTACAGGTTTCCAACATTTTTCAAAAGATCTTCTTTTGTGTTCAACAGAAAAAAGAAACCCATAAAACTCTGAAACAAGCAAAGAAACGGTAAATGATTACAGATCATTCTGATTTGTGTGAACTAACCCCTTTAAGACAACAGACTCAAGTAATAAGATAATTATGGATTTTAAACTTTCAGTCAGACATTTTAGATAGAGTATCCTTTAATTCCACATTGCATCTTACATCCAGGACCTCATGGTGGCGCAGTGGGTAGCACGATCGCCTCATAGCAAGAAAGTCACTGGTTCGAGCCTCGGCTGGGTCAGTGGGCATTTCTGTGTGGAGTTTGCATGTTCTCCCCGTGTTGGCGTGGGTTTCCTCCGGGTGCTCCGGTTTCCCCCACAAGTCCAAAGACATGCGGTATAGGTGAATTGGGTAAGCTAAATTGTCTGTAGTGTATGTGTGTGAATGAGTGTGTGTGGATGTTTCCCAGTGATGGGTTGCAGCTGGAAGGGCATCCGCTGTGTAAAACATATGCTGGATAAGTTGGTGGTTCATTCCGCTGTGGCGACCCCAGATTAATAAAGGGACTAAGCCAGAAAGAAAATGAATGAATGAATCTTACATCCAATTTGTTACACTGCCATACATTTAAATGAATCCTGAGGAAACGTGAAATTCATTAAATCCGAATGGTCTGTGCATGCAAAGCTCCAATCAAATCAGCAAAGGCAAGCCCAAGTGTAGCTCGTTTGTTTGGGGTATACAAGGAAAAAAATAGATTTCCTGTACAAGCGCTTCGGCTCCCGTGGACACACGCAAATGAATAGTCTGGACCGATTCCAGCACATTTAAAGAAAAAAAAAAAAGAGCAGTACGGCTTGGAGGAGATGCCTCGTGCAGTGCAGTGTGAATCTGGGGCGGAATCCATTGATCCAAACACATGAACTATATGCTGGCGTAAGGTGTTGCATTAATCAAACGCCATACAGTAAAGAAATGAGCAAAGTACTTCGCTCTTATTTTCAGATTTAGGTGGGTTTTGTTTCAGCAGGGTGGGCCTAATCCTGTTTCCATGGTTACCGACGGCTGCGCTCTTGATTTGTATGTAAGAGCGTGTGCGCCTTGAGCTAGCAGCTGTACCGTTTCACAGTTTTCTGCTAAATCCACTTTTATAATCTGGTCACACAATATGCTAACATTTTACCCACTGCCGATGTGATGCAATACGCTCCATTTGTCAAGGTACAGGGGTAAAAGTGTGTGTGTGAATTCACCTGCGTGTCAGCGTGACACACACGTCTATGGGCGCAGTACATATGACATGCATTGAATTGGTAATGTGTGTAATGTGTTGGGCATGGTGCAAAGCTGAAGCATAATGTTACTAGAATGCTGTTTTATGCATTCTGTGTGTTACATTAAATGGGCTATGCATGACAGAACACATATTTGACACATTTGTAATGTTGCGGATTTGTAGTTTTATGCATTATGCATACCTAAATGTGTGCTACATGATGGAAAGCGTATTTATACTGTTGAATATATGCAGGTTTTATGAATTATGTGTGCAACATCAATGTGTATAATGGACTTGGCTGAAAATAATGTGTATTTCATGGTCTTATTAATCATACAAGCTAGTATTACTGCACAGTGTTTGTATTGCATTGTGTGTTTGAAGTAAACCTATTGGTAACAATTTATTTTTATGTAACCCAACTGGCACATGTATATTATGTATGTATACATATACACACAGTTTTTTATTTTGGTTTTCTCTTCTGTCAGAGACATTTACACTTTGTAAACTGAAAAAAAATAGTAATACCTACCAAGAAAAGGCGAGTAACACTTAAAATTGAAATATTGCGATTGTTTTTTCCAGGACTGTCCAATTAATTGAAATCATTAAACTTATTCAGCTTTATTCAAACATTTATCCATTCATTTATTCATTTTCCTTCAGCTTAGTCCCTTGTTTAACAGGGGTAACCACAGCGGAATGAACCGCCAACTATTATGGCATATGTTTTATGCACCGGATGTCCTTCCAGCCACAACCGAGTACTGGGAAACACCCATACACTCTTGCATTCACACACACACTCATACACTACGGCCAATTTAGTTAATCCAATTCACCTATAGTGCATGTGTTTGGACTGTGGGGGAAACCGGAGCACCCAGAGGAAACCCACACCAACACGGGGAAAACATGCAAACTCCACACAGAAATGCCAACTGGCCCAGCTGGGACTCGAACCAGCGACCTTTTTGCTGTGTGCTAACCACTGAGCCACCGTGTTGCCCCTGTTTTGATAAAAAATCTGATATTGTGATATTTTATTTTTCTGCAATCATTATTGCTACATGAATGCAGTTTCACAAGATAGCTGAATAGCACTGTTTGACGGTTTTCTGGGGAGTCCAACAGTATTCAGGTACAGAAATTGAATAATCACAATGCCAAAAAATGCTTTTCCTACTTTGCTTTGTCTCGTTTCTAGTCCAAATATCTAAAAATTCAGTAAAATATTGTAAAAGATCAAGTAAAAATATTGTGTGTGTTTTTAACTTCAGAAGAAACAAATCAGTATTAAGAGATTTTCTGTAAAACTAGTCAAAGTATCTGCCAGTGGGATAAATAATATAATCTTGTTTTCCCTTTGAAATGTAGATATTTGGACTAGAAACAAGACAAACATTTTATGGCCCTGTTTACACTGTCAGGTCTTGATGCCCAATTCCGATTTGTTGCCTATATCTGTTGCCTATATCTATCTATTTTTTTGCCTGTCCGTTTACACGTCCTTTTAATTGTGACCCATATCCGATTCATGTGTTTACACCTGCCATACAATTTTTGACGTTGCGCATGCGTAAAGGTGGGTTCTAGCATCTGCGCCACACTAGCCTTGATGGAAGAAAGTGTCTTGCTTTCAGCTCTGCGAAATGTGAAGTTCGCCCAACTTTAAAATGATTTGAGGCGGTGGAGGAGGGAAAGGAACATCATCGCAGCTTACGCCTATGGTTTATATATGGTGTACTCCACCATTCAGAGGACTTTGTGGGTACGAGAGAGATCTCAGGTCTGGTGGGAGCAAATTGTGGCGACTGACCACTTTCCTCCTCCATGTTTCCTCTGTTGTTGTTGTTTACCGTGTCGGTGTCTCCACACACGCTCTTCCTTCTACGCCATTAAACCGTGGAGAAGTACCACACAGTCGCAAGTTTAATGACAAACAAAATGGAATGCCTCAATAAATCCGATCTGCCTGTTTACATGATAGTCGCATTGTCAAATATCTGATCTATATCCACATATGAAGGAGGCCTTAAACCGATCTCTGTATATCTGAATGCATGCGGTTTTTTCATGTTTACACCGTCAAAGTACTGATCCGATCTGTGTCACATATGAGCAAAAATCGGAGTTGGGTCACATTTAACTGGCAGTGTAAACAGGGCCTAAGTTTCATAAATCGTATAAATTCCGTATAAATACAGTAATTAAATACAATTGTGTAGCTCCTGGTCAACTTTAATTCAGACTCAACATTACATATCTTGCGAGATGTGACTATTGTGGATGCGCATATTGCGATATCGATGCTGAAACTATATATTGTGCAGCCCTAATATCATATTTTGTGTGTGTTGGGAATGTATTACACACGTGTAGAATACTGGATGTAAATCTCCGCTGTGGTGTAAGACTGACTTCCTTTGGCAATGCCACTGTACCCTACTGCTAGCCAGCTGTCACCCTGTGAATGAGAAAGTGTCGAAGGGGACAAAGAAAGACACACACCCAAGTCTCTCTTCTGTAACCCAACCTCACGGTGTTACGGTTTCTCAGTCTCTTTCTGTGTCCTTTTCTCCTTTCAATCCTTTTTCTCTGATGACACAAGCAACACGGCTATACACAACAGACAGACACGGAGGGAGGGGCATCGAGGCGAGAACAACGGAGAGAGAGATCAAAGAAATATCACAACATGAGGGGGAAAAAATCTGAGATAGAGAGAGGGAGATAAAAGGAGGGAAATTATATTCGCCTTCTTAAAAAAAGATATCTCATAAAATAAGCGTTTAGACAGCCAAATATAGCAAGAGACGGCCGAATCTGTGTGTTTTTAGTCCCTTTTCTTAAAAGTGGTCTACTTGTTTTAGTAATTAGGGTGTTTTTGCTGTTTAATTAACAGAACTGGCTAAAATCTTCTATTAGGAGTCCACAGATATTGATAGCTGATTATTAGTATTGCTTGTAGGGCTGCATGTTATTGAAAAAAAAACTGACATTGCGAAGTTTTGTTTTTCTGCAATATATGAGCAATATCACAGTCGTAGCAGGCTGTATATCAGCACTGGTGGGAGGAGTGTGCGTTGGTGTGCCTTAGTGTCCCACCAGTGACGATATACAGCCATATCGCACTGCTACGAGTGTGATTTTGCGCTTATACAACAGTTCAACGGCATAATTGTGTATAAAAAAAGAACACGAGAGTCTATAAACCCTTTTGTATGAGGAACTACTTTCTTCCGCCACTCATTCACATCTGCAGCTGAGCGTCAGAACAGCAGAAACCATTGCTACTTCACAAACGTCACTTTAGAGCTAGTATTTGAATGATTCTCTAGCTTAATGTCTAAAGTGATGAGAAAACAGGTAATTTTGCTGACATTTTAAGATTATAAGGCTGAACGGCATGAAATGCCATCAGTCTAGCGATTTCCCAGTATTTAACTGTTGTAATCGGGAAAATGATCCCTGAAAAGTCAAAGCAGCGCAAAGACTACCAGATTACTGTTGCGTTTGCGATAAGGAAAAACGCTAAACACATGCGGGCATTTCTTCTTTCTTTCTTTTTACTGAACTAGTCTGTAGTAACGAAAACAGGAGACTCATTAGAAACAAACAGATGGCCAACCAAAAAGTAACTCAGGGTTATACAAAGAGTGGCCAACACAAAATACATACATTCCTGATATGAGTCCCATCTCACACTCAATACATTACAATTACTATGGTATAAATACAGCACTAAACAACTGCATTCTCGACTAAAAAGCCTTAAAAGTACATTATGTTGCCTAACAGAAGCAATATTTGTCAAACTGTAGAGGCTCCTCTGCAGAGTAATACACAAGGGTGAAGGGTGAAGAGGCTGGTCGAGTGCTGTTACTGGCAGAACATCGCACGGCTATCAGCCAATCAGATTTAAGAACCAGACAGAACTGTTGTATAAAAATATATATTACGCACTTTAACATTCAACTACTGCACATGTATGCTGTATGTATGCAATTTTGCACATTATTCATTCTCGGCTGGATTTTGCACAACAGTTTTTAACATTGACACATGTTCTTCTTACACATGAAACCTTCTTTATATATTATTTATGTCATAGTTTATACTTATGTATAAGCATATACAGTGCTCAGCATATATGAGTACACCCCATTTTGAAAATGAACATTTTATATATTTTTTGTTTCTCTTGATTTTTGCTATTTTTGAAAATATTATTTAATATTTTCCCCAACATATAAATCTGGGCTACAAATTTTTGACCAATATTTTAAGTTATTTTGATAGATTAGCTCCAGATTTGGCTTCAGTACTGACTAAATCAATGTATATGCATTGATTCATTCATTTTAATTTCGGCTTAGTCCCTTTATTAATCTGGGGTCGACACAGCGGAATGAACCGCCAATTTATCCAGCATATGTTTTACGCAGCGGATGCCCTTCCAGCTGCAACCCATCTCTGGGAAACATCCATACACACCCATTCACACTCACTATGTACACTATGGACAATTTAGTCTATCCAATTCAACTGTACCACATGTCTTTGGACTTGTGGGGGAAACCGGAGCACCCGGAGGAAACCCACGCCAACACAGGGAGAACATGCAAACTCCACACAGAAATGTCAACTGACCCAGCCGAGGCTCGAACCAGCGACCTTCTTGCTGTGAGGCGAACATGCTACCCACTGCGCCACTGTGAGGCCTCAATGTATATGCACAAATATAATATTGTAAAGCTTCCTATAGAAAATATTCATTTAAATGAGAGATTTGTGGGGGGTGTACTCATATATGCTGAACACTGTACATAGTTCATGCTTATTTTGTTAAATAAGTATTTTATATTTTTAATATGCAGTAAACTTTATTGGCATTTAGTGTGGGCAGCAAAGTAAGAATTTCATTGCACAGGGAACCTGTTCGTTACTGCGCACATAACAATAAACACTTTGAATATTGAATATATATTGTAATATGAATATAATTTCACCAGATGAATTGAAAAGCTCAATTTGAAAAGAATGTATCATTTTATATTGATTGGGATGAATATAACTCATTTCTTCTTTGCAGAAAAACAAATATTTAAATTAAGATTATAAAAAAATTATAATATTGATACAGTAACCAGCATACTGGGCAGCACGGTGGCGTAGTGGGTAGCACAATCGCCTCACAGGAAGAAGGTCGCTGGTTCGAGCCCCGGCTGGGTCAGTTGGCATTTCTGTGTGGAGTTTGCATGTTCTCCCCGTGTTCGCGTGGGTTTCCTCCGGGTGCTCCGGTTTCCCCAATTCCAAAGACATGCGGTATAGGTGAATTGGGTAAGCTAAATTGTCCATAGTGTGTGTGAATGAGTGTGTATGGATGTTTCCCAGGGATGGGTTGCGGCTGGAAGGGCATCCGCTGCGTAAAACGTATGCTGGATAAGTTGGCGGTTCATTCCACTGTGGCGACCCCAGATTAATAAAGGGACTAAGCCAAAAAGAAAATGAATGAATGAATAACCAGCTAACTGTGAATTTCTCTTTTCAGCGTCCATTTGTAAATTTCTTTATATATATATATATATATATATATATATATATATATATATATAATAACAAAAGAGCAGTGTACTGAAACATATGCAGGCAATACAGCAGTGACCTTTTAACCAGCTCATATGCTTGAACCATATATTCACAATGGAGCCTTCAAATGTCTGAAATCATTTGCAGTGAAGGGAAATACTGAGACCCTCAGTGCCCATCAGAGAGGCCATAAATGATGCACATCCTCATCCACGTCCACTCTGACAGTCAGGAAGACTGAGAGAGAGAGAGAGAGAGAGAGAGAGAGCGAAAGAGAGAGCATGTTTACAGCTAGTATGGTCCCTTGGTTCTGGAGGAGCTGAAAACATGATCCATTCCTCAGAGAAAATCAGGGAGAGAAACAGAGAACCTCTTCACAATGAAAAGCAAACGCAAGGAGCATTTGAATTCTGAACAAATTGCTCCAAAAGCCAACCACTGTTATTCAGATAAGGCGATTTTTACAATGATTGATGTTACGATGAGTATAAGACGATGCATGATGCCATCTCAATGACCATGCTTGAGAAAAAAACTGAAAAATGTCTAAGTAAGATTGCATCTATTTCTGCAGAATGGTTATCCACGCAGACTTACAGACCCCTCATTTGAATATAAACAAAAATGATTTGCAGTGCTGATCAATATCCTTGGTGCTCTGCATCTTCAGAGATGAATTCAACTCAAGGGCAACCGAATCAATCAATCATGCATTCAATCTACATTGTTAAGTAGAAGCAAGCAGTCGCATTTGATTGGTATTTTAAGATCTGATAGCAGGCATTTGCTGGCAATCAAGTTCAGTTTTAAAATTTCTGTTACTCCGAACTTAATTAGTTCAAATGACTGAGAGAAATGTCGAATTTGAGGTGTGGATCCCACAATAACCTAGATATAACTGTGTGACATCATCCACAGTTATGTTTCCATCCACCTATTGTTATTTTGGAACATCACATTAAAAAATGCTTAAAGGAGTTTGACATAATCTCAACTGAAACACGAAAAGAGGGTGGGACATAGTGTAGATCCTCCCCTTTTTAAAAAACAGCCAATAGTGTTTTGCTTTATCATCTCTCTACCAGTGAGGGTGGTTGAGCTCAAGCGCATCAAATTAGAAGCGTCTTGAAGCGGGTGGGGCATGTCAGAGAGCATTTGATTGGTCAGAAGATTTGATGAGAAACTGAAGTATGAGGTGACGTGGAAAAAAATCGTTGATCCATTTAGGCGGAAGTGACAAACTACAAGCCTTTCATGTTTCTAGCACTTTTATATCTTCTATATGCAAATTTTGCCACTGTTTTGGTGTGCACTAGCTTATAGACATCCTGACAATCCTGATGTTAATATCTAAAAAACTTAATTTTAATTTCATGGGACCTTTAATGAAAATGCAAAGATGCGCATACATCATTAAAAAACTGAATATGATCAAATTTGCATTTATTAAGAAAAAATGTGCGTAAACTACGATGGAAATACATTTACCATATAAATTCCAGCACGCACATCAAAAAAGTCATGTGATTTTGTTTTAACAGATCATGTGATAACAAAAAAAGGCATGATGAACAGTATTAATCAACCCAGGCTCATTTTCAAAACGTACCCTTATATACATTTCTGGAGAGTGCCAAATACGTCCGTTTTTTTTTTTTGCAGTTTTTGTTTTCGCGAATCCACCAGAGGGCGCTGTGTACGCTTTTTGAGATCTCAAATGTCTCTCACGAGTGCCATTCGCCCCTGCTGTTCTCGCCTAAATCTACCAGAGGCTGCTGTCAAATGACTGACTGACTGACTGACCAATCGACTGACCAACCATCCTCTTCCCTAAACCCAACCAATAGTGTTTTCAAAAGCACCGATTGACCCGCACAGCCACTTCCCTAAACCCAACCGACAGTTTTAAAAAGAAATCCAGAAAAAGAAAATCCCTCGCCTGATTTTTACCACATTTTCAGATTTTACCACATTCTCACCCTGTTATTTACTCGTTCATTTTATTTTTTGGCTTCTGTTTTTGTCTTACCCTCTTTCTGGAACCATTCTTTGCCAGACACGAACCCCATTGTCGTGATCAACTCCTCTCTGCGTCTCAAGTCCACTGACGTATGCAGCGACCTACTGGTCAAACTGGTAACAGCTGGAAAGCCGTCCATATGGAGGTATACGGTCAGCTGTAAGCTGAAAAGGAACGGTGTCATACCGCCCTGTATCGTTCGTTTTAAAGACGAAATGCAGCCATACATTCCTCTGGATAATATATTCATTCATTCATTCATTTTCCTTCGGCTTAGTCCCTTTATTCATCAGGGGTCGCCACATCGGAATGAACCGCCAACTTATCTAACCTCACCCCTGGCCTGCAGATACCCATACTAGTGGATGCTGCTCTCTCATTGGCTGTAGGTAATCACGATGTTATTTTCAATCAGAACACATTTCACACGGCATGATTTTGAATCTCCGACAGGTCCAGAAATTTAGCATGCCAAATATCTCACGGGTGTCGGCGACCCATCGACGATTCTCTCAGATCATCTCTTTGATAGTTCACACTGTGATTGTTACTCACGTGAACGAGCACCGATTTGCCTGTGATTTCAGGCATTTGTCTGCGATTTCTCAAAACCTGTCGGCGAGTCAAAATCGGGGCTAAAATCATGCAATCTAAACTCGCCATAAGTGGCATCTTCAAATGGAAACATAGCTATAAACAGATTGTCAGTTTTTCAATACCTTTTACACATTTAGTCCTCATTTATTGTTGAGTGGCGCCAAACCTGCCACAGTTAAAAATCTGGTTTGAAATCTACAAGAGAATGCCCTAATTACACATTTCAGCCTCACCGAAAGCTGTTGTATGGCTTCAGGAGACTCGTGCACAAGTCACTGCATTGTTTTCCTTTTTTGTAGACTTATAACTCCTGATTCTACTCACTTTGTAATGAAAATGTGTGTAGATTCTTCAAAATATAGAATAACTTGTGGTTTTATAGGTGAACTGTTTTTCTTGTGCATTTATGATTTTAAGAGGTAGCCTAAAAAGCGATGATTATTATCTAGCTGTGAACTAACTGTGCTCTAGTGCCCTGTGGAAGAGCAAGAGTGTAACACATGCAGGCAGAATCCT
Organism: Danio choprae; assembly: GCA_903798125.1. NCBI lineage: Eukaryota > Metazoa > Chordata > Actinopteri > Cypriniformes > Danionidae > Danio > Danio choprae. Next base: position 809,752 of record CAIGQW010053949.1, on the reverse strand, counting down.
AGTTTATACAACCACCACTCAAAATTTCCAAAAAGCTCATGGCCGAGGGATTATTCATTTAACAACACAACATTAAAGCGGTTTTAACCCGCTGCGCCTTAAGAGGATATTGCTTAGGCTTCCCTATTGAATCAAAGGCACGTCTTAGGTTGCCATCAGATTGAAGGCCGTGTTTTTGCTTTGATAATGCAGGTATGTCAAAATGATGTGCGCACTTTCATCTAGAAATGTAATTGATAGAGCTACTGCTAATCTGCAGAATGTCTCCAAAACGTTCCCTGACTGACAATAACAAGATGTCTATGAAATATGTGAATGCATTTGTAAGCTGTTTATCAAATGTTTAGATGCTTTGAAAACCATACACTCTGTGGCAGACTCGTCCACCTTATTTTTCAGGTAAGATTGGGCTTGTGAATTTAACGCGTCTGGCCTCATTCCAATTAATTTTTAGCTGTAAAAATAGCTCATTAGTTTGCTTTATATTACAAACTGGTGTTCCTTACCACATTATAACGTATTTTCCTAATTATTAACATGCTGTTTTGTAGTGCAGACAGTTATAACTGTGTGTTAAAAACATTATTTTAGCCCATTTACTAACCTCCAAAATTTTACCTCAACGACAAGTACAGCCCCTTCCCAAACCCCGCCCTTCAAAGACATGTCAACCTACCCAATGTCAGTAATCTGAAAATTCAAAGTGATTGACAGGCAGAAAGCGCTTCCCATTGACAATAAAAGAAGCATGGATAGTCTCCTGACTCCTCTTCGCCGAGGCACACAGGTGTTACTTTTCACGACACCAGTGACAGGTAGAAGGGACGTTTTATTTTTGGTGTCCACAGAAATAGCTTACAGTACATTGAAGAGTAAATATCTTGGGTTAAATCCAATTAAATTAAAAGGTTGTGTTAGTATACACTATTTAATAACGTTCAACTACCCCTACACCTGTCTTGACGGAATTGACTCGAACATGAAAACAATGCACTGCATCAATGAAAAAAAAACATTTAAAGGCAGTTACAGTGCATGCTTAACCGGTAGGTACATGTAACTTTACATTCCCAGTCAAACTGGTGACACTTGCATATTATGAATGGCAATTATTCGCGCCAAAGCCAGAACACACAAGCGTTTATCATGAGGTAATGAGCACCAGCACGCGCACGCGAACTTTTCGCGCAAAACGATTAAAACGCCCATTTAATCTCCTTACTAGGAACAACTGAATGAAAGGGAACACATTTTTTGAAGGGTGAACTATTATTAGGCTATCCCGAATACATGCGCCTTGAAACAGCAATAACGCTCTCGACGCGACGCGTCCAAACACGCGTGTGTACATACAGCAACAATTAATACATTGCGCAGAAACACACAGCACGTGTAAACAGCTCATATGTACTGCTTGTCAGGCTGAATTCACCCCTATGTCATTTTTTTCCTGCAAGAACCCCCAAAATGGGGAAAGTCTCAGCAGTTGCTTTGTATGCGGTGACAGTTCTGCTTAATTTCGACTGCGCTAAACGCGTCTGTTGTCATAATACAGCGGATTCACATTCATTCACACAGCAATGCGATTTAATGTGATCTGCTCAGACAGCAAATGAAAAAGCAAATGCAATAATAAGAGAACTTACCTATATTATCAGTCAGCTCTTCCTTTGCTTGTCTCTCCATCCATTGAGAGAGAGAATAAAACAAAACGCGTTTTTATTTCCTTGGAATTGCAAAGTTCCACGCTATTCAAGCTGTAAATCAGAAATTAAGTGACGGTCCGCTGTAGCCTGTAAGTCATTATTACCCACATAAAACCCTCTTGTTTCTTTTCTTTCACCTACCATCCGATATCGACTATCGTTTTCTCCTTTGCAAAAAAAAAACATCCACTCCGCGATTCGTGGCGATAAACACTAAACTAAATTAACCATATGTGCGTAGCTACATAACGCTGCGACGAGAAGCCGCTTCATATAACTTCATCGCCCTTTTAATGCATCTTCTGAGTCCTCTGTCCTCCTCTCTGAGCATCACTTTCCCTTGTTAGTTCGAATGCTTAATTCACGCTCGGTTCACAGCGTAGAGTTGTCCGGTTCGCAAAAGAATCGTTCAATTGAGTCGGTTCTTTGATTCATTCAAAAGAATTGGCAAGAGTTTACTATTATTTGATGATATATGCTATTGCATTTTGGTTGATAAGTTAAAGCCATGAATCTTTTTTTAAAAGTTAGAGCAGTGCCGATAAGAACACAGCTGTATCCTTAAAGTTAAAAATGTTAGCTTTACTGTCACTACATACGCACATAGAATTTAAATTACATTACTCTCAGACCCCGTGTGAATACAGATTATTTAAAAAATACAAGATTAATTGAAATATACAAAACAATACAAATAACTTTAGCAAATTATAAGAGAATAATACAAAGAATGTATGTAGCCTATTTTGTAATGTAGCCTAATACATTAATATCGCAACACAAACAAAAGCTAATATGCAAAATGTGAAACATATTCAGCTGTAGATTTGTCTAAAATGTCACTGTATGAATGATTGAATGAATGATTGAGAAACTTTTGTCTGGGATATCTGGGAAGGAACACTTTAAAATGGTGACTCGAAAGAATCGAATCATTGAATCGACCCGCCTGTACGAACCGATTGAAGTGAATCGGATATCCCACCGCTAAAGAGCTTGCTGTATTGTCTCATTCGTGTCAGCTTGATTCGCCTGCCATTTCTCAGCGATGTCAAGCGCAGGATGTTTTCAGCGGCCGTTCATCAGCCCAGACAGAGCAGGAGACTGGAATAATAGCTTTATGTGCTCAGGGGGTGCGGATGTCACGAACTGACGGAGGGGAGTCAGTCTTTTTCCTCAAGAGAGGGCTTTCTTTGTTATATACTGTATATGAGCTTCAGTCTAGAGATATGATCCCTGTAAGCTTATTTTGTATCAATCAGTCAGTTGGCATTTTTGTGTGGAGTTTGCATGTTCTCCCCATGTTGGCGTGGGTTTCCTCCGGGTGCTCCCACATTCCAAAGACATGCACTATAGGTGAATTGAATAAACTAAATTGGCCATAGTGTATGAGTGTGTATGGATGTTTCCCAGTACTGGGTTTCAGCTGGAAGGGCATCCGCTGTGTAAAACATATGCTGGATAATTTGGTGGTTCATTCCGCTGTGGCGACCCCAGATTAATAAAGGGACTAAGCCGAAAGAAAATGAATGAATGAATATATTATAGTTATATTATAACATTATCTATTTAATTGTTTGATTGATTACAGTACAAGTACAATGTTTATTGATAATATTAATGATTATTCACGATAGTATTCGTTGATACACACACACACACACACACACACA
>CAIGQW010053949.1:788788-805973 GCA_903798125.1 Danio choprae | reverse complement strand
TGTCATGTTCAAGAAACCAGTCTGAGAGGATTTACGCTTTATGATATGGCACGTTATCCTGCTGGAAGTAGCCATCAGAAGATGGGTACACTGGGGTCATAGAGGGATGGACATGGTCAGCAACAATACTCAGGTGAGCTGTGGCATTGACACAATGCTCAATTGCTACTACTGGCCCAAAGTGTGCCAAGGAAATATCCTCCACACCATTACACCACCACCAGCACCAGCCTGAACCATTGATACAAGGCAGGATGGATGTTGTTGATACCAAATTCTGACCCAACCATCCGAATGTCGCAGCAGAAATTAAGAATCATCAGACCAGGCAACGTTTTTCCAATCTTCTATTGTCCAATTTTGGTGAGCCTGCGCTAATTGTATCCTGTTCTTAGCTGACAGGAGTGGCACCCGGTGTGGTCTTCTGCTGCTGTAGCCGATCCGCCTCAAGGTTGGACATGTTGTCCGTTCAGAGATGCTCTTCTGCAGACCTCGGTTGTAACAGGTGGTTATTTGAGTTACTGTTGCCTTTCTATTAGCTCGAACCAGTCTGGTCATTCTCCGCTGACCGCTGGCATCAACAAGGCATATGCGCCTACAGAACTGCCGCTCACTGGATATATTTATTTTTTCTGATCATTCTCTGTTAACCCTAGAGATGGTTGTGCGTGAAAATCCCAGTAGATCTGCAGTTTCTGAAATACTCAGACCAGCCCGTCTGGCACCAACAACCATGCCATGTTCAAAGTCACTTAAATCACCTTTCTTCCCCATTCTGATGCTCGGTTTGAACTGCACCAGATCATCTTGACCATGTCTACATCCCTAAATGCATTGAGTTGCTGCCATGTGATTGGCTTTGCGTTAATGAGCAGTTGGACAGGTGTACCTAATAAAGTGGCCGGTGAGTGTGTGTGTGTGTGTGTGTGTGTGTGTATATATATCTATATATATTCTCTCTCTCTCGTAAAGGACAAGGCACTCTTAGTTGGTGCAGAATTCACTCAGTTCATCTTTAAATAGGCTATTACAGTGTTTCCATTAATAAAGGTTGGTGTGGCTGACAGAAATTCACTGTTGGTTTATGAGATGGGGGCCATGTTGTGTTCTCCACAGGAATCACTACTCCTTTGAGACAGGTCCATCTGTAGTGTTCTTCACACAGGTAAGCATATTCCCAAAACGCATAAATGATTTAATGTATGCATTTCAGGAGCTCTTATACGTCATACAAGCCCTTAGGAAAATAAATGTAGCTTCGGCTGCTCTGTCTCTCCCTGTTCCTCATTCACTCTAATTTATTGATTATACTCAAGTGAAGGTGAGGTCACCATCTGCATATCTTTTTTTTTCTTCTTCTTGTTCCTTTGTCCCCTACCATATGTTTAGTTGTCAAGTTACTAGCAAGGTACTACTAAACATATAATGCATTTCATTTCACCCTAATATTGTTTAAAACCTGTTTAATATTTCTTTCTCGGTGGAATACAAAATAATATATTCTCATACATTTTTCAGAATAATGTTGAATGATGTTGATTTTTGACAAAATACTTAGAAGCTGTAGTTTTTAGTGGCTGTATGGGGCTTTAAAGGTTTCTAAACTGGCCAGAGATGATTGTGTATTTGTGAAATATTGCTTTATTTGTTTTAGGAATACGGGTAGAACCATTATAGGGATTTAAAAGTATCTACAAATGTGCATTGCATGTTGAGCATGTCGTTTTTTCCCTAGTCATTGGAAAAGCCTTTACCGAAGCAGCTTGTAAAAATCACATTACAGGGACTTTCCCCTGGGCTCACCTGCAGGGTTAAGTACCCTGCTAGAGGGAATAATGGTTACTCATGGGTTATGGGTTTTTCATATAAGGACTAATGCAAGATAATGATGATATAAAGACTACACTTTTTTTTAAATGTCAACTGACCAATTGTTGTCTGATAAATCATCAGTACTGTTAAAGATAGGGCTGATGAAGTCAGTGCTTTAGGGCATATGGCTCCCACATGAAAGTGTTAAACCCAACACAGTCAATATATTAACATTAGTTTGCATTATTTTGTAAATGGGTGTATTTTTCAAGGGCCTCACGGTGGCGCAGTGGGTAGCACGATCGCCTCACAGCAAGAAGGTCGCTGGTTCGAGCCTCGGCTGGGTCAGTTGGCGTTTAAGTGCGGAGTTTGCATGTTCTCCCCCTGTTGGCGTGGGTTTCCTCCGGGTGCTCCGGTTTCCGCCACAAGTCCAAAGACATGCGCTATAGGTGAATTGGGTAAGCTAAATTGTCCGTAGTGTATGTGTGTGAATGAATGAATGAGTATGAATGTTTCCCAGTGATGGGTTGCAGCTGGAAGGGGATCCGCTGCGTAAAAAACATATGCTGGATAAGTTGGCGGTTCATTCCGCTGTGGCGACCCCAGATTAATAAAGGGTCTAAGCCGAAACGAAAATTAATGAATGAATAAATGTATTTTTTCAATCCAAGAAAAATTAATTAGAAATTAAAATGAAAAAGAAACACAAAAACAGCAAAAAAAAAAAAAAAAAAAAGTACCTCCTGGGGCATATTTGGCGCTCTCCAGAAATGTATATAGCGGTACATTTTTAGAATGACCCTGGGTTAATTCTGACACAGCAATGTGCAGCAGATGCTTTACAAAAGTTGCGTGTAAGGGTGGAAATACGTCAAACTTAATGAAACATTTGAGGACATGGAATCAACTTAAAGGCAGAGAAAGGCACTGTCTTTAACAGCTTGCGTTTGACATTATCTGGCACTTTCAATGACAACTCAATCCCCAACCCTAGAAAAAGAAGTTCACTGATTTTGATGACAGCCTTTCCAGAGGTTGGTAGCAAGCTAATGTAATGTTAATTGCATAGTGCAAATCTTGCTAACAAACAAACGATCAAAAGAAAGAAAATATATACAATTTGAATCTAACATGGATTATGTTTATAATCTTTGCTCTAAATTAAGTTTCTCTAGAGTTATCCACCATAATTTTGTGGCTCAAAAGTTTCAGTTCAGGCACCATTTTTGGCACCAGTACCATTTTAAAAGTATCAATTTAGCACCGGTATCGAAATAACCTTAAACAATACCCAACCCAAGTGGGATGTTGATTAGACCCAGAAATGATTGACTAGGCAAAACTAGTGGGTGCACTGGAAAGAAAAAGATGGACAGAACCAATGGGGGCAATATAGACTCAGAGCTGGGCAGAACCAGTGGGCACGGAAGAAGCCAATAAGTCTCTTCATGATCACAGTCTATATAATACACAATTCCCCAGAGTTCAATTCTTGCTCACCCTCAGTGGTAGTGATGTGGGCTAAAATATACCTCCATAAAACCTGCAGACCTTCCTCCTTTTACTTGCATTTAAAAACATCTGTATCTAATTACATCTGTAACTAATTCCTTTAATAGCATCTATAATTACATTGTTAGTTCTACACTTAACCTTTAAGCAACCTAACACTCTTTTTTGATGAAAGTGCATTGTAGTTAAAGACACCGACAATGAAGTGAATCCATTAATTAAAATTAATGAATTGAATTAGTGTGTTAAAATGTATTTTGAATCATATTTGAACTTGAAGCTCAGTAATTAGTTATGGGGCGCATGAGAACAAAAAATTAATATGCACATTACTTTTAGTATTTTACGTCAAATCATTTTTGTTTTACTTTTCACACACGGGAAAAACAGCATGAGTATGTACATGATTTTCGTTTTTTGGTTTAGCAGTTACCATAAAGAGTTTGTTGTCAACAAACTGCAAACCTAGCAAATCTGTATAGGTCAGTCTACAGAATCTCACCGCTGCGTTTACACATGAATGTCTGCTCATTCTGAAGCAGGATCAGCAGTCTGTCCACATGAACACTCTTTGCCTCTTGGTGCTGGACAGATTGGATTTCTTCGCCTTAGGTCTAGGCATGTTACACACACACTCTTACGTATGAACAGCTATGGAAAAAATTAAGAGATCACTTGACAGTTCTCATTTTCTCTGCACTCTCAGAAGTATTTTTTTAAAAGGTGGATGTTTATACCTAAAAGGGTCCATATTGGCCAATAGTATCTGGATGCAGCCTTGATGATGCAAGCGGAGACTGCATATCTCAGTGATGCAATGTGAAACACAATGGACTCAATGGAGCTAGTGGCATCACTGTGAGGGCTAGGGTTAAGGCTGGTTAATACTTCTGCGTCGAGTGATTGCTGTGACCCACGGCGTCTGCCGTCGAACCAGTGACCTTCTTGCTGTGAAGCGATCGTGCTACCCACTGTGCCACAGTGATGCCTACTGGGGCCATGTTTACCTAAAATGGTCCATATTGGTATACAGTTATTTGTGTATTTGAGTATTTTCTCGTAATGGATTTATGATAATTCCCCAAATAAAAAAAAATATAATTCATTTTCATTCATGTTTTCAAACATGTTTTTATATATTATTTTGACAAAACAGTACCAATGTTTTTACTTCTTACTTACTGAGTTAAGAACTCAATAACTATTATCACAACAAATTAAACAGTTTTTTATTTTGACCATTTATCATTTTTTGGAGACAAAAAGCTCCAAATGACAATATTTTTATGTGAAATTTGCAAGAAATGTTCTCAGACCATTCATTCATTCATTCGTTTTCCTTCAGCTTAGTCTCTATTTCAGAGGTCCCCACAGTGGAATGAACCGCCAACTATTCCAGCACGTTTGAAGCAGCGGATGCCCTTCTAGCCACAACCCAGTATTGGGAAACTCTCATACACACTCACAATCACACACACACTTCTACAGTATCGTTAATTTAGTTTACCCAATTCATCTATAGCGCATGTCTTTGAACTGTGAGGGAAGCCGGAGCACCCAGAGGAAACCCACGCCAACACAGGGAGAACATGCAAACTCCACACAGAAATGCCAACTGGCCCAACCAGCGACCTTCTTGCGGTGAGGCGACAGTGAGCATTCTATAATGGTGACACTGAGCCACCGTGTCACCATTATAGAATAAAATGAATATGACCATTTTATTCAAACACACACCTAATAAATCCAGGGAAAGTCTGAATGGTCTCCTAATTTTCCCCCATAGCTGTACACAGTGTGTGTATTAGTCTATACAGTGCATTACAGTTGCCTGGCAGTATGTGCTTTTACATTCATTCCTTTGTTATTTCACCTCTTGATTTTTTTCATTCACCTTTTGTGTCTTTTCCAGGAGGGCTGGATGGATGGAAAGACAGATAGAAGGAGAGCAACCACAAGAGAGACATAGAGAGAGAGATATAAAGCTATCTTTCTCTCTCCATAATTAACTGGGTTTCGGTAACAAGCCTTTGGGCTTTACCGTTGCCATGGTGACCTCCCATCCACAAGTTTTTTCATCTGAGCCTCTGACAGTGTGTGTACTTTTACTCACTCCATCTCAGCCTATCACACCCATTTGATTTGCACGTATTCCCTCTGCCTCCAATTCTCCATATCTCCCTCTCATACACAAACACACACTTGAAGCCCCTTAGAGCACTTACTGCTTCCAGGCACATCAGTTTTGAGAGTTGGGTCTGAGATCAGGCAGCTTTACTAACATCACTTCATATTACCAGCAGGTCAGCATAAATAATATCACTCACACACACACACACACACACACACACACACACACACACACACACACAGTTGGCCACCCTCCACAAAAGGCACAACACATGCAGTACTGCAATTATCGGTGCTCAGACAGCAGCAAAATCAACAACACTACGTTCAGGGTGTTTGGTCTCTGGAGGCAGGGGAGATTTCCGTTTAATAACTGGATGGGAAAATAATCAGCAGTAGAAAATGAGTTATGAATAATGTATAAATCACATATTTGCAAGAAACAATGTTGCAATGTAAGGAGGCAATGGTGAAAATGGATGGAAAAAATCATATAGGAGGAATCAGCGCCTCCACTTCAGTGTAATTGACCAATAGACATAATAAGAAGCGATTATGACTGCGGTTGGTTCAAAAATATACATGAACAAATGGCTTAGCATGAAATGAAAACTGCAGAATTAATGCAGATTTTAAAAAGTATTAACTAATGACATAGTAACCATTTTTTGTGTTAGTAATGCAGTCAGTAGCACATTTTGGCTACAAGTAGCAAGTGCCACAAGTTGTACAGACCAATTTGTCACTCATTTGGATATGAATTTACTGTGCTGTACTGCATAATAATACTGTAACCAGATTAATCACAGCTTATATTCAAACTAATTATTACCAAATCTGATTCTGAACCACTAAAATGCCTTTATATTTATGAGTCTATTGTTTGCAGATGCAAAATTCTCTGTGATATTCTCTTAATTTTAAAAACATGTATTTAGTTGTAAATGACACATATACAGTAGTACCTACAGTCAAAGTCAGAATTATTAGCCCTCTGGTGAATTATTTTCAGCAAGGAATTTGTCACAGTATTTCCTATAATATTTGTTCTTCTGGAGAAAGTCTTATTTGCTTTATTTCGGCTAGAATGAAAGCAGTTGTTCATTTTTCAGAACCATTTTAAGGTCAATATTATTAGCCCCCTTAAGCAATATTTTTTCAGATTTTATACAGAACAAACCCTTGTTATACAATAGCTATGTTTCCGTCCACCTATTATGGGCATTTTGGATATGCGCATAAAGAAATGGTTGATGGAAACACCAAGATGCGCATACATCTTGAAAATGCGCATTAAAAAAACATATGCGCATAACTGAGTAGGATAACATTTTATTTGATAAGAAAAAATGCACATAAACTATGATAGAAACACTTTTACCGAACAAATTCCAGTATGTGCATAAAAAAAGTCATGTGATTATGTTATAAGATTATATATATGTATTAAAATGTTATATATATGTTATAAAAATGTGTGTGAATGGTTATACCAGCAGGCTGAGCACACTGTAAAACATCTGAAATGTTGTTTTGGTCATTCTAAAAACCATTTCAGTATTAGTCATTCATTCATTTTCTTTTCAGCTTAGTCCCTTTATTAATCTGGGGTCGCCACAGCGGAATGAACCACCAACTTATCCAGCATATGTTTTACGCAGCGGATGCCCTTCCAGCTGCAACCCATCACTGGGAAACATCCACACACACCCATTCACACTCATACACTACGGACAATTTAGCTTACCCAATTCACCTATACCGCATGTCTTTGGACTTGTGGGGGAAACCGGAGCACCCAGAGGAAACCCACGCAAACATGGGGAGAACATGCAAACTCCACACAGAAATGCCAACTGACACAGCTGAGGCTCGAACCAGCGACCTTCTTGCTGTGAGGCGATTGTGCTACCCACTGCGCCACCATGCTGCCCATTTCAGTATTAGTGTTATATTATTAATGACCTCCAGTATTGGAGCGTCTGTGCGCCGTGTCTCACGCCTTCAAACGCCACCACGCATTCATTGTGTGTCGGCATTGTCTTCTGAGACACAAGTCATTAATTAAATAAAGAAAACATTTACGCAGCTTCTCCTACTGCAGCAAATTCCCCTTTTTACTTCTGATATTTGGCGCCAGTTAATCAGGAAGTGACGATTTTGTTTTCTTTGACTCATTGAATGGAAACGCTACTTTATTCGCATGTCTTTTAAGTGATATTCCAGTTTTGCGCATACATTTAATTCACGTCTTTGGATGGAAACATAGCTAATGACTACCCTAATTACCCTAACTTGTCTAATTAACCTAATTAAGCTTTTAAATGAGGTATCTTTACTTTATATTGAAAAATGAATAGTGGGCCTCACGGTGGCGCAGTGGGTAGCACGTTCGCCTCACAGCAAGAAGGTCGCTGGTTCGAGCCTCGGCTGGGTCAGTTGGCATTTCTGTGTGGAGTTTGCATGTTCTCCCCGTGTTGGCGTGGGTTTCCTCCGGGTGCTCCGGTTTCCCCCACAAGTCCAAAGACATGTGGTATAGGTGAATTGGGTAGGCTAAATTGTCCGTAGTGTATGTGTGTGAATGGGTGTGTGTGGATGTTTCCCAGTGATGGGTTGCAGCTGGAAGGGCATCCGCTGCGTAAAACATATGCTGGATAAGTTGGCGGTTCATTCCGCTGTGGCAACCCCAGATTAATAAAGGGACTAAGCCGAAAAGATAACTAATGAATGAATGAATGAATGAAAAATGAATAGTAAAATGTTATGTGCTGTCATCATGGTCAAGATAAAAGAAATCGGTTATTAGAAATGAGTCATTAAAACTATTGTATTCAGAAATGTGCTGGAATTTTTTTTTTTAATCTTTCCGTTAAACAGAAAATGGGGAAAGAAATGTTCAGGAGCGCTAATAATCCTGACTTCAACAGTATATGCGTAGCAATTAAGGCTTTACCCACAAAACTAAAGTGATTAGACACCATTTGTGAATCAAACTGGTTAGTGTGTTGATTATCACCACCCACCACTTAATTTCCACCTTCATTTGATGAGTTGACTGGTGTTAATTATAAATCCTGATTACAACCCAAGTCCCTATTCATTCTTCTACAGTAAAAAACAATTGTACAGGTAAGATTCAGACAGATTTTATTTTAAAACGCAGATGCTTCAAATAATTTACTCAATGGTCGGTCCATCATTTTACAGGTTTACGGTAAAATCTTAATTAGTTTTGTCTGCATGATCTGTTATATCCTTCCCATCTACAATAGCCTGCAGTCCCAGACTCATTCACTTACTCTAATGCCTTTAATACTTATCCCAGTCTATGTAATCTAATTACAGTCTGGGTTCCCTATATTAACGTCATTTACGGCAGACTCAAAGGGGGCGGGTGGAGGAGAGGAGCAGGGGTGGGAGTTCAGTTGTCATGCAGAAACTGAAATCAGTGCAGTTGCTAATGAGGACATTTTATAAATGGCTTGGTGTATAAATGTCATGAAGGATTATTAGTTCACCCCCCCAAAAATGGAAATTCCGTTATTAATTACTCACCCTCATGTTGTTTCAATCCCCTGAGACCTCCGCTAAATATTTATAAATATAATTTAGATATTTTAGATGAAATCCTGGAGCTTTCTCATCTTCCATAGGTCTCGAGATGTTCAAAGTCCAGAAAGGGAATCAAAAACATTGTCAAAACATTCAATGTGACTTTAGTGGTTTAACTGTAATCGTACGAAGCTCCAAGAACAGTTTTGTGCACCAAAAAAAAAATCTTCTTTGTTTACCTATGTTTTCCATGACACATCATGGTGTGTGTTTACTAATGCCAATATGACAAGTGCATTGCTGACTTTAAAGTCAAATACATAACATTGGCAGCAGTTAATGTGCACCCTGGCCTATTGCATAATACAAAACAAAGAAAAACAAAGTTCTTTTTGGTGTTTTGGAGCTTCATATGGTTACAGTTGAACCACTGAAGCCACTGAAAAACAATGTTTTTGGTTTCTTTTCTGGGCTTTGAACATCTCGGGACCCTTGCTGTCTATATGGAGAATGAGAGAGCTCCTGGATTTCATCTAAAATAACTTAACGAAGAACGTTCTAATGAAGGTCTCACGGGATTGTGATGACATGAGGGTGAGTAATTAATAACAGAACTTAAATTATTTGGTTGAACTACTCTGTTATGCTGTGTTTACACCAGATGAGGCATGCACAAATAAATCACACTATTCGTTAGTAAATAAACGCATGGACATTTTGAGTTTACTCACTTCATTCGCGTGTTAAATTCGCTTAATTCGCACGTCAAATTCACTTCACAATAGATGCAGATTCGCGTCATGGGCAGGGCTTCTGTCTACCTGGTGACTCTAGCTTCATTGCTAAATGGTTACATGGATTTTATTGAGAGAGTAGCTGTGCTTTAGGAAGGCTGAAAAACAGCGTAGATTCGTTCGAAGTCGTGTCTGATTGCATTGGTCCTTTCCGAGGTGCGCCCAGCTCTGTGAGTTCATCAACTCCTCCAGAAACTACACCTCGATGATGGAAGCTTTTAGCGGTACTTCACACCCCAGTTTGATGAGCTGTTGTCCGGTGTCAGCAGGAGGATTTCCCCTCGAGACACCAACAACAGGCGTTACATCATAATCACATCCATACTAGAGCAAGAACCTGATTGGTTAACGTGGCGCAAATGTCCGCTAAAGTTCAGATTTTCTAACTCGAATTGTACGTTAAGCGTGTTAAATGCGCAAAAATGCTCAATTCACGCCGATTCATTCACGCAAAACGTGCAACTCATAACAACACGAATAGTGCCGCAGGATGTCTATTCGCATCTTTGCATTGACTTAACATGTAAATCACTCACACTTGATGCTTCAACCTCTTTTTGCGGTTCCTTTTGCAGTAGCTTACTGGCAGCACTGTTGGCAGGAAAGTTACTACACTTCCCCTTTACAGTAACTTACCTGTAAATAAGTTTTACAGTAGCAGGGCCCTACTGCAATTTGACATTAAAAAAGCCTTACTTTTTATTATGGTAAAATGATAAAAATACTATATTTATTTTATAGTCATTTGACATTTTATTTATTTATTTTTAATAATGCAATAGTTACTTTCCCTGGTAATTAGTTACTTTTATAATTATGTATCTAACTGAGTTACTAACTCAGTGACTATTTGTGAGAAGTAACAATAACTAATACTCTTTTAAAGGAACGTGCCCAACACTGCCCACAATGCTGCCCATTTACTGAGCTGTTATGCAGTAAATAACTGTAAAAATGTGTGACAGTGTAACCCTTTAAGAGTTCCTAATTTCAGTTTGGACTTAAAATCTACTTTTAGTGAAAAACAAATGCTAACTAGATCTGCAATGCATTCATAACCCCTTTCTCTATCACATTCTGTTGTTGCAGCTTTATGCTAATGTTTTAGTTTCTTTTTCTCATCGCCCCCTCTCTCTTTGTCCCCTAATGATGAAGCAAAAACCAGACTTCACACAAGTATTCAGACCCTTAACTCAAGACCTAGTTGAGGAACCTTTTGGCAGCAATTACAGCTTGAAGTCTGCCATTGGACTGCCAGAAATCTTCAAGTTTCTCCAGAGATGTTTGATTGGGTTCAAGTCCACGCTCTGTCTGGGCCACTCAGTCACATTCGTCCCCAAGCTATTTTTGTGCTGTTTTGTCTGGGTGCTTTTGGAAGTTGAACTTTCCTTCTTTTCTTTTCTGTTTTTTCCCACCCAAGTGTTGCAGTGATCATTCTCTTTCCATTTCCACACTTGATCTCTAGAGCTCAACCAGCAAGACCATTAGGTTCAGTGTCATCTATCTTACCAAGACCTTTTCCCAATTGTTCAGTTTGGGTGGGTGGCCAGATCTACGAAGAGTCCTGGTTGTTTGGAACTTCTTCCTCCTTCCTTAAATAATTTTTGAGGCTATTGGGCTCTTGGGAACCATCAGTGCAGCAGAGAATTGCTTTAACCTGCAGATCTATAGTTTGATGCAATCGTTTCTCTTGGCTTTTTTCTTCTCATATCCATTTTCAGCTCTCAGAATGTATTTGAGATTCAGGTGTGTGTCTTTCTAACTCATGCCTGTGCCTGAAATCAGCCCTATGTGGTACATAGGGAACTGTTTGAGGGCACAGCCAATTGTAATGTCTTGGCTTCCAACACTATAGCGAACAGTCACAAGTGCACTCAAATCTGTGATGCACCACAATAACAAGTCTACACTAACCTAGAAATAACTCATAATGAACTTTAAGGTTGATGCCGAATGAATGAATGTACTTTAGCATTTTTTTTGCCAATTTTTTGAAGACTCCAGTCAAAGTGCAGATAAGACGATCCCAAAGGTGATCAAGATAAATTGGATGTATCCGAGCTAGTCTCATAAAGCAAGCAGGATCTGAATACTTAGTCAAAGTCATCACCTTTTTTATGTCTTTTGTAATTTGCAGTGCAAAGTGATTTGAAAAGAAAACAATTTAATGCATTTTAGCTCAAGGCTACATTATAACAAGACAAATGAAGATGAAATAGAGTCTGAATACTTTATACATTCACTCTATAAACACAGGTTGGATGTTGAAATACTATTCTATAAAAAGGGAAATGATATCTTGTATATCTTAAGAGATTTTATTATTGTTTTTTTGCGATAAAAAGACCTTATAAATTTAACTGCAAATACATTACATGGCTCATAATACCTCAGTTTTAATAACAGATTTGTCAGCGAAAGACCAGTGTAGGGACTACATTTTCTGTTCTAGCTTCACAATTCTCCTGTATATAAAAGGAGATCTATAAAAATAGCTTTCAGCGTCTGATGTGGAAAACATTGAATAGCCTAGACAAAGCTCAGACCTTTGAGGTGAACAACATCAAGCCAATATCTTTCACTAAGCATCAGTTCCAAAATACACGGATGCTCTTGAGTCTGTCTGAATGAACAAAACAAAAATCTATGCATCTGAGGTTCCCATACTTTCAGTCACGTAAACGCAGCATATATACTGTATAGACATTTATAGGCAGTATACACATTTTTGGAAGGAACATTGAAATCACTTGCGGAAGTTGCTATTTTTTCTTGCACATGCTGTATTGTGTGTTTCTTTTATTCTTGTATATGTAAAGCACATGGCGGCACGGGGGTTCAGTGGTTAGCACTGTCGCCTCACAACAAGGTCGCTGATTCGAGTCCTGGCTGAGCCAGCTGGCATTTCTGTGTGGAGTTTGCATGTTCTCCCTGTGTTGTGGTGAATTTCCTCCAGGTGCTCCGGTTTCCCCCACAGTCTAAAGCAGGGGTGTCCAAACTCGGTCCTGGAGGGCCAGTGTCCTGCTGAGTTTAGCTCCAACTTGCTTCAACACACCTGCCAGGAGGTTTCTAGTATATGTATTAAGAGCTTGATTAGCTGGTTCAGGTGTGTTTGATTAGGGTTGGAGCTAAACTCTCCAGGACACTGGCCCTCCAGGAACAGGTTTGGACACCCCTGGTCTAAAGACATGCCCTATAGGTGAATTGGATGAACTAAATTGACCGTAGTGTATGAGTGAGTGTGAGAGTGTATGGGTGTTTCCCAGTACTGGGTTGCGACTGGAAGGGCATCCGCTGCATAAAACATATGCCGAAATAGTTGGCGGTTCATTCCGCTGTGGCGACTCCTGATAAATATGAGACTAAGCCGAAGGAAAATGAATAAATGAACATGTAAAGCACTTTGAATTACTATTGTGTATGAAGTATGCTATATACAGTTGAAGTCAAAATTATTAGCCATTCTAAATTATTAGCCCCCCTGTATAATTCCCCCAATTTCTGTTTAATAGAAAAAAATAAGATTTTTTCCAACACATTTCTAAAGACAGTAGTTTTAATAACTAATTTCCTTGTCATAATGACAGTACATAATAATTCACTAGATATTTTTCAAGACAGTTTCAGCTTAAAGTGTCATTTAAAGGCTTAACTAGGTTAACTAGGCAGGTTAGGGTAATTAGGCAATCATTGTATAACGATGGTTTGTTCTTTAGACAATCAAAAAAATAATAATTGCTTAAGGGGCCTACTAATATTGACCTTAAAATGGTTTTAAAAAAAAATTTAAACTGCTTTTATTCTAGAGTAATAAAACAAATCAGACTTTCTCCAGAAGAAAAAAATATTATAGGAAATACTGTGAAAAATTCCTGAATCTGCTAAACATCATTTAGGAAATATTTGAAAAAGAAAAAACAATTCACCCGAGGGCTAATAATTCTGACTTCACCTGTAAGTAAACGCATCTCTGGCTGGATGTTAAACCAGCAAGCTCTGTTAATGTATTCATTGAGTGTTTGGTTTATTTCAGGAACTGGTAACCAACTGCAGAAAGGCTTAACCTCCCTTTTGTTGGTGGTGGCATGTTTTCTTCACCATGTGCTGTTTATCACCTTATCTTGAGTGTGTGTGTTGTGTGCTGTTTGTGCACACTACTGTGTGTTCCATGGATTTCTCTTTTCCAGGACTTTCCATTCATCTGTTAAGCCTCAGCCAGATTTTTCATTCCATTGTACTGCAGTTGACCGTTCAAAAATCAAACCCTGTGTAAAAGGCTTTAAATTCTTCCATTGCCAATCAGATGTTTTTGTTGGCTTCCTCAGTAGCGCCATAAAATCTGCCAATGCCCGCCTTCCAATTCTTTGCATGGATGCAAAACTGCGTCTTTGATGGAATAGGTGCAAACGGTCAGCCGAGTCCTCACAAACAGAAAAGATTCTCGATACCAGCCCTGACACTAGACTTACAGTGGGGGAAATAAGTATTGAACACGTCACCATTTTTCTCAGAAAAGATTTCTAATGGTGCCGTTGACTTGACATTTTCAATGGATGTTGGTAACAACCAAAGAAATCCATATATTCATTCATTCATTTTCATTTCGGCTTAGTCCCTTTATTAATCTGGGGTCGCCACAGCGGAATGAACCACCAACTTACCCAGCATATGTTTTACGCAGCGGATGCCCTTCCAGCTGCAACCCATCACTGGGAAACATCCATACACTCATTCACACACATAAACTATGGACAATTTAGCTTACCCAATTCACCTATACCACATGTTTTTAGACTGTGGGGGAAACCGGAGCACCCGGAGGAAACCCACGCAAACACGGGGAGAACATGCAAACTCCACACAGAAATGCCAACAGACCCAGCCGGGGCTCGAACCAGCGACCTTCTTGCTGTCAGGCAATTGTGCTACCCACTGCGCCACCGTGCTGCTGAAATCCATATATACAAAGAAAACAAACCTAATTAGTTTACAAATTAAGTTATGTGTAATAAAATGAAATGACACATGAACAAAGCATTGAACACATGAAGAAAGGGAGTTGTAGAAAGGCAGTGAAAGCCCAGACAGCAGCTGAAATCTCTCAGTAGTTCCTCCACCCTTCGTCAGTGTAAATGAATATTAGCTGCTTCAGTCCAACATCTACATTAGCAGGAGGATGAAGATGAAACCAGGGTGGACATTTCAGCAAGACAATGATCCAAAACACAGCCAAAGAAACTCTCAAATGCTTTCAGAGAAAGAAAATCAAGCTGTAGAATGGCCCAGCCAATCACCTGACCTGAATCCAATAGAAAATATTAAATAGATCAGATTTGATAGACGAGACCCACAAAACCATCAAGATTTTGACACTCTGTTGAAGTCTGTGAGAAACTCACACCTGAGCAATGCATGAGTCTTCATTCTCTATATGAGAGGCGTCTTTAAGCTGCCATCACCAAAAAAAGCCTTTTATATAAAGTATTAAATACATTTTAGTACTTTCTCCTTGTGTCATTCCATTGTTATTACACATAAATCATTTTTCAGATTTTTATGTTTGTATTGTTTGGGATTTTAGCAAAATCGGGTTTAATTTCATACCAACAGCTCCTTTAGAAGTATAATTCCCAGGAAAAAACATGTTTAATACCTGTTTCCCGGGCAAAAAACAAGGCCTCAGCTAACAAGCTACCATGCATCTAATTTTGACCAGCCCTTTCCTGGACCTTCTCAAGTCTAGACTGCCCAATTCCCAGCCAGCACAAGGACGCAGTGCCCCCACTCTTCTTTTAGTTACTGCTCTTTATTCCCATTATGCAATAATGGCATACTGATTATGGCTTAATGGCAGCAAGCTACTTTAATGAGGACATGTCTGGGTAGACACAAGTTTTCAGAGCTTTATTGATGGTTGCTGTCTTACAAAATTGTTATATAAGGCATTTTATATTAATAGTGAAGTTATTATATATGTTATGTGTAAAGCAATATATTATTAGCACATACTAAAATCCCATGAGTCTATGTACGATAAAAAAAATTATAGTTTTCATATATCTATGTAGGCAACGCGGTAGCGCAGTGTGTAGCACAATCGCCTCACAGCAAGAAGGTCGCTGAAGTGAGGCAACAGTACGAGGAAGCGCCGGTGTCTTTCAAATCTGCGGTGTGGGGACATTTCTGTTTTGCCGTTGAGTATAATGCAGAGGAAGAAAAAACGGTGAACAAAAAATGACTGTGTGCAAGTATTGTTTTACACGTATAGCCTACTCAAACGGAAACACTTCCAACATGACTGCACATCTGCGGCGCCATCACCCAGCAATATCAATGTCTGAAGGCAGGATAGCAGAGAAGATAAATTCCTCCAAAAAACAACAATCCCTCCCTGAATCCTTCTAGCAAACATACCCAACTGGTTCCGAGAGACACATAAAAATAACAAAGGCAGTGGGGGTGTTCATTGCTAAAGATTAGCAGCCGTTTTCGGTGATTGGAGATGCGGGCTTTTGTCATCTTATAAAAGCACTCGATCCGCGTTACAGACCACCGTCTCGCACTTTTTTCAGCACAGAGATAAATAAGATGGTTTATATGTTTATATTAAGATGGTTTATATGTTTATTTGAAATGGTCAATTTATGTTTATTAACTTCACATGTATGTTTATTTTCAAAATGTAGGAATTTATGTGTTCCTCAGTTTGTACATGGGCTACCAGCAGCTGTGAGATTTCAGTGTTATTCATTCATTCATTCATTTTCTTTTCAGCTTAGTCCCTTTATTCATCAGGGGTCACACAACAGCGGAATGAACCGGCAACTTATCCAGCATATGTTTTATGCAGCGGATGCCCTTCCAGCTGCAACCCAACACTGGGAAACATCTATACACACTCATTCACACACATACACTATGGCCAATTTAGCTTATTCAATTCACCTGTACAGCATGTCTTTGGACTGTGGGGAAAACCGGAGCAAACCCACGCCAACACGTGGAGAACATGCAAACTCCACACAGAAATGCCAACTGGCCCAGCCAGGGCTCGAACCAGCGACCTTTTTGCTGTGAGGCGATCGTGCTACCCACTGCGCCACCGTGACACCGATTTCAGTGTTAATGTTTTTTTATTACACAATACACTAGGAATACACTAGGAACTTTTCTTGGCTTTTAAGTAAAATAAAGGAGTATTGCAATAAATCTTTTTTATTTTTTTCTCCTTAACCTCTTACTGTTCCTATTGCCTAAGCATAGAATAACAAAAACAAAACACTTATGTGTCAGGCAATCAGAACCGAACCAAACCAAAAACCGAGTAAAAAAACCAAGGTATGTATTGAACCGAAGGCTAACTGTATTGTTGCATCCCTAATATA
>CAIGQW010053949.1:772084-788388 GCA_903798125.1 Danio choprae | reverse complement strand
CCCAAGCGCCGGCGGCTCTTCGCTCCCAAGCGCCGGCGGCTCTTCGCTCCCAAGCGCCGGCGGCTCTTCGCTCCCAAGCGCCGGCGGCTCTTCTCCCTCAGTCTGCAAACCCTCACCCTCTAAGGATAGTGGGTCCTTGCCATTCAAACCAGTTAATGCTCCATTGAGGAGGATGGGGATTCCACCTGAACCACCAGGAGGGTCTTATGTTCCACGTGGGGGGCTACTAAACCCACCAGTGGCACCTTGGTGGAACAATGATTGGCTTAAAAGGACCTTTTCCCCTATGATACCACCATGGTGGTTTTCTATTTGGGGATTGATATGTCGGGACTGGATTAATCATCTGTGTTTTGGACTTTATTCTTGTCCCTGTAGATTTACTTCTGCTCCTTGTTTTGTTATGTAAGGATTTTGTTGTTGGTTTGGCCCACCATCCCTCCCCCTGGTCCACATCCGTTCCGCCTCCCTCCTAGACAGGCGGTTATTTGGGAGTGTCTGGAAGCCACTCCCTTTGAGGGGGGGTAATGTCACATCTGCTGTAGTGCCATCTTGTGGTCTTTTGGGCACTAGTTATGTTGTGGTTTTCGTTGTTCCTGTTTTGTAGTTGTTCACGTGATCACCACTTGTTTCCACCTGTGAGTAATTGTCTAATTAGTGTTGTCTTTATAAGCTTTGTGATGTTGTGTTTAGTTTGCCTTTGGATTTTTGCTGTTGGCTGATGTACTTTGTTTACATGATTCTGTTTTGTTCTGTCTGGCTCTCATCTGGTCCTAGCCTGTTCACCGACTCTTCATTTTTGGTTTGTTGGTTTGATTTACTTTGCTTCATGTTTTGATTGTTTTGGAATTCCTGTTTAAGCATTGTTTGATTCAGTGTTTATTGTTTTGTACTTTTTGTCTCTGCTGGATTTTTGTACCTGGCCTGTCCCCTTGTCTTTTTTATTAAAACTCAAATTGCTGCAATTGGATATATCTTGTGTTTTTGTAAGCCCACCGTGACAGCATTAGGACATGACCCACAGACTTCCAAACCTTATGGACAAGTAAGCAAACAGAGGATACTGCGATGCCAAACAAGGAAATTCACCGTTGTTTCCAGCTAATGCATCTCAACTTAATTTCTCAGAGTCTTGCTGTAGTGCTCTGAAGAGACACTGAGATATGTAGTAAATAGTAGTCCTTGACATGCTGAAATTGCAGGAAATAAATGATTTTACTGAAATTATTTAAGTCCTGGCTCTGGCATTGCGTCCACACACAGACACAGACACACACACACACACACACACATGCACACACACACACGCACACCTTGATGCAGCAGGCATCGTCATTGAACTGTAATAAGTAAACACTGACTTCAATGGCCTCCACATTTTTTCCATATGGCAGTGTGTTGTAGTTGTCTACATGATGTCTTTGTTATTAATTATTTGTGCTGCGCGTGCAGCTCTGTTCAGCACCATACTATTTACCATTGGTATTTGACATTAGTCACAATTTTCCTTTGATTTCCTTTGAAATCTGAGCAATACCTCCAAGTTAAGCACTAAAGCGTGTGCTGTGTGCATAGTCGTATATTGATGCAATCAAACTTGTAATGGTAATGCTGTTTTTAAGTTAACTATAAGACAACAACAGTATGTCCTCTTCATCTCCTGAAATGATGAATCGATTTATTGCTTACCCAATCTGAAAGGTAAAAAAAAATCATTTTTAAAGATGCAATTAACACTTTTTTTTAGCAAATCAGCAACTAGAAGCAGTAATGGGTGTATACACTCTTGATAGGGGTCAAGACAGAGAGCTCAGTGAACAAGACAGACATTAGAAGAATACAATAAGTAGATCAACTAGGGCAAAACAGAGAGATGGCAGATAAAATATAAAATAGGAATAATACATTTAAAAAGAAGGAAGACGATCAGGCAAGAGGTTTCCAACACTGAAGAGAAGGCCTGAAACAGCTGCTAAGGTTGCCTCAGTTCGTCTCTCATTTGTAATATATTAGTTAATTGGAATATTGTGTAACGTAGGGAGCTTTCATCTAATTCAGATGTCTTGCTTTCTCTGGCCTCATTCTGGATTTGCTGCCCTCAGGCCTTTGGCAGAATCCCTTACTAAAACAGCACAGCAGACCACTCACACTCACTGTCATCAATCCCATGATCAAAACTGTTTATTCTTTAATTTAGCCAGTTCTGTGTGTATGCTTATCATTGACATATGTCTATTTCATGTTGTGAAATATCCTGTTATTGTTCAGCAACTTTTTCAAGACTACAAAGAAACAGTCAGGTATGTACAGGTCCGTTTGCGTTTGTTTGGGTTTAGGGAAGGGCGGGGTGGGTCAGTCAATCAGTCAGTCAGTCAGTCAGTCAAACAGTCAGTCGACAGCGACCTCTGGTGGATTTATGAGAGAACAGGAGGCGCGAATGGCACTCGCGAGAGAAATTTAAGATCTTAAAAACCGTACACAGCGGCCTCTCGTGGGTTCGGGAAAACAAAAACTGCAAAAAAACGTACCTCCAGGGAATGTCTCCAGAAATGTTTATAGAGGTACGTTTTCAGAATGAGCCTGGGTTGCACATTTTTGTAATCCCTTTTTCCCGCGTTGGCGTCACACGCAGCAGTAGTGATCATTTTGAACTGTCACTCACTGTATATCTTGCATTTATAGGAGATTGATCAATTTTAACAAATAACCAAATCCAGCACTGAACTGGGAGAGATTCTGGAAGTTCTCCTTTGTCCAATGCGAGCTATACATTTTTTATAATTCTCTGTAACATCATTCAGATTAAACTGTAAGCACATCTCTCTTTGTGTCGTGTCCTTTGGAAGCCCAAATACAGAAACAGAACAAGCTCTGTGGAAATAGCAGCGTTTGGACGGCATTTTAGCTTTCTCTGCTATAACATTGCAGCGCATCTGGCCACGTCCCTTCGCTGCACGGGGTGTATGCGCTTGGTGAATGCGCATAACCAGGTGTATGCGCTTGGTGAATGCGCATAACCGGATGCCCTTGTGATCCACTATAGCACGGATGTATTTTTTTGTTGTAGTAGGCTTTGCTAAGCTAACTCTGTAAAAGCCAATGTCTCCCTTTGCGTTGAACTTTGAGTGTCTTACATTCAGAGATATTATGTTCACACAGCTACATTACACATCAAGTAAAGTTTAAAATATGATATCGTAGTGGACCACCCCTTTAAAGAGCATTCAGAATGAGCCAGTAAATGATTAATAAACTATTCAAATCAACATTTATATATCTTACTATTCAGGCATAAATTAATGTTTAATATGCATGTTAATAAATGCTTTATTAACACAACTTCATGCAGTTTTGTGATCTAATCTAAAGTGAGGACTATATATGCTTTATAAATCCCTTATGAAGTGTTACATTATAAAAGCGTAATTGTGAATGTAAGCAAGACCTTAGCAACCACTCAGACCCAAACAGCAATGCACTAAAAACACTCAGAAACCCTTAGCAATGTCAAATGGCGGTGACTTTTTTTTTTTTTCAGAATGCAAAAATGCAGTTTATTTATGCTGCTGTACATTCTGAAACACTAAAAGCACCGTGTCCTAGTCTCCCTCTCTCCTGGGGTCTGGATTTGATGCATTCTCCCAGTGCAATGAGGAGGGTTTGGACTGAGCTCCGACGGGTGACTCCCACGGGGACTCTCTGAGACACAGACAGATCACCATAATCACGGTTCAACATCACACAAGGCTAATGTGGCCATACATGGCCTTCTCTGTAATGGATGCTGTCAGAAACCGACATCTCCCTGATAGTGTGCACGGAGAACATATGCCTGTTGTGTGGCTTTGTGGACCCTGACGGTCCCGCCGGAAAATGCCATGCCTGTGTGGTCTTGTTTTTAGCTTCTGCTAGTACAAATAACAATGTCTCTCAAATACGGGAATATTCATATTAGCATTATCATCAAGCAACCAAACCAAGCGTTTTTTTATAATCTTTGTGTGTTTATAACCAACAATCGAAAAAGGTTTACTATTAAACAACATGTACTATTTCAGTTACAATCAAGATCTAAAGCACATGCTAAAGAAAACTGAATCTGCACATTTAACACATGCATAATGTATTAATTGTCATTGGCAGTGTGGCTTATAGAAATAATACAGCGTGCCATTTGTTCACACTACTTAATATGAACATTGAAACTACTATGTATTTCTTCAATTTTACTCGAAATGAGACAGCAAGACAACCAATACTTTCAAAGGGTTTCGGCAGGTTTCATTCATTCATTTATTCATTCATTTTCTTTTCAGCTTAGTCCCTTTAATAATCAGGGGTCGCCAGTGTAGTGAACCGCCAACTTATCCAGCATATGTTTTACGCAGCGAATGCCCTTACAGCCGCAACCCATCACTGGGAAACACCCATACACTTTCACATTCACACACATACACTACGGACAATTTAGCTTACCCAATTCACCTCTAGCGCATGTCTTTGGACTGTGGGGGAAACCGGAGCACCCGGAGGAAACCCACGCCAACACAGGGAGAACATGCAAACTCCACACTGAAATACCAACTGACCCAGCCGAGGCTCGAACCAGCGACCTTTTAGCTATGAGGCGACCACGCCACCCACTGCGCCACCGTGCCGCCCTTCGGCAGGTTTAATTAAATCAAATTAAAGACTTTTTTAAAGCTTTTTAAGACCATTATGAATTATATTTTAGGGCTAAATGATAAAGATTTTTTTTCTAATGGCCCGGTTGTGTATTTGAATAATGTATCGATACAAACAAACTCTAGTTGTGTAGATACACATTTTTTCAACATAACGTTTATTTAAAGACATATTAACAAGCTTTAAAAACTACAATAAACTAAATTGACGCACATCTGTCCAGGTCATTGTTTTTATCTTCTGCTGGTACAAATAACATGATCTCTTAAATATGGGAATAGTTCTATTACCATTATTATCAAGCAATCAAATTATCAAGTGATTTTTTTATAATCTTAATAAAGTTTTTAAACAATAACCAACACTATAGGGGTATACTATTTTTTTTTTAAATGGGTAATACTTAATTTTTTTTTAATTTAAGTCTCAATTCACACTATTGCCTGCCTTTTATTAAGATATTAACTATTATTATTAATTATAAAGTATGATCTTATTCTACATCCCTAATCCTACCCAAAACCTAAACCCAACTTCTTCCTTAGTAACTATTAATACAGTACTGTAGTAGTTTGTTGAGCTAATAGTCTTAATTAATGGTTTGTTAATAGCATGAATTGTGACCAAAATATATTGTTACCCAAAAACCTACTATTTAAATTACAGTCAAGATCTAGCAAAACACATGCACAATTAATAAATGTTTAACATATTAATTATCATTGGCTGACGGACGAACTCAAAGCATTAATTTTACCCCATTTTACCATTATTTTACTCTCCATTTTTCAACGAGGACATTAAAACTATTGAGACTGATCTGAAAAATGAATGTAGATGCATGTAATCAGACTCAGTCTCTCTCACTTTTTATCTTCTTAAAGAAACACAGTGGTTGTTTCTAATTATTATTAATTTTATTTAAATCACATCAAACTTACTCGTAATTATGTGATATGGATCTATATTACCCATCAATCACAGCTGTGTTGATATAAGGTCAGAATGCTTCTGGGAAACATTCCTATAATTGAAATAATCGTTCATTCATTTGTTTTCCTTCGGCTTAGTCCCTTAATTATCAGGGGTCGCCACAGCGGAATGAACTGCCAACTATATTTTCTTGATACCCTTTGGCCAATTAGTACCAATTGAGCATCATGTCAACGCCACAGCCTACCTGAGTATTGTTGCTGACCATGTCCATCCCTCTATGACCACAGTGTACCCATCTTCTGATGGCTACTTCCAGCAGGATAACGCACCATGTCATAAAGCGTGAATCCTCTCAGACTGGTTTCTTGAACATGACAATGAGTTCACTGTACTCAAATGGCCTCCACAGTCACCAGATCTCAATCCAATAGAGCACCTTTGGGATGTGGTGGAACGGCAGATTCGCATCATAGGAGATTAGCATCATTCGCATTATGACTGCGTGGTTCTATCATGTCAATATGGACCAAAATATCTGAGGAATATTTCCAGTACCTTGTTGAATCTATGCCACGAAGGATTAAGGCAGTTCTGAAGGCAAAAGGGGGTCCAACACGGTACTAGTAAGGTGTACCTAATAAAGTGGCCGGTGAGTGTATGTCCCATGAATCTCTTTTTCCAGGGTATCATCTTAGCCTCAGTTCCCCACTGTGTGCGTGTTTATTCATGTGTCTTCATTTGCTGAGCTAATGTAAAGAATCGCATTTAATGTGCATTTGTTGGATTTCTGTCGTCTACATTTTTGCTGATTTTTTTTTTTTTGCTTGCGTTTGTGGAGCGCGGCTGGGAACAATGAACACAAGGGCTGGCAGTGCATCAGCAGAGCAGTGCCAGCAGCCACGTTCTCTCTCTTGGGCTTTGTAAAGAGACAACCACAACTGCAAGGCACCCTTTTTAAAATGATCATTATTCCTAAAGCTTACATCTATGAAAGTATTTGTTTATCTAAAAATCTAATTACAGCCACGGTAAAACCAGACAGACTATTATGCAAAAATTACTTTTATAAGGGGTTTAAGCACAGTTGTGTGGCGATGAATATAACCAGCTTTTAATGGTAAAAAATTATTCATTTAATTTTTTTATAATCACACTGTCTGAAAAAACAGTCTGCAGAAACACTTTGATTGACATTCTCCCTTTGTACATGTCATCAGAGGGAGAAAGCCCCGCCCATTAGAGGCCATCTCTCCCTCATTAGCATAGGACGTTAGTCTTGTCTTTGAATCTGCCACTATGCTGACACACAGGCATTTGTAGCGCCACCCTCTTTTGAAAAGAGCACAATCTCATTTGAATTTAAAGCGACAGTCACCAAAATGGCAGCATTAGGATCAAAGCCTGAAATGGGCAGTTTCAAAAAGTTATTAAACATTGTCTGTGTGGTATTTTGAGCTGAAACTTTCAACATAGGCTCATTCTGAAAACGTAGCCCTATAAACATTTCTGGAGATTGCGAATTATTTCAAGTTCACACTTAGCTGATGATTGAATATATAAAGCGAGTTTGGCATGCTGTCCCGGGAGAGAGCCCTCAGCTCATGAGATCCTCGAGCCCCGGGCTCCCTCCAGTTTGCGGAGTGAGAGGGGAGTTTGAGCTCAGGTAGGTCTCGAGAACTCCCCCGCTTGTTAATGGTGAATGCAAATTATGAATACTTATGGAGAGAAATGTTGCTGATTGGTAGCTCGTCTATGGTGTCGATTTGGTTTGGTCAATTTACTTATGTTACGTGTTTTTGGCTTGTGGGAGGAAACCGGAGAACCCGGGGAAAACCCATGCGAACACAGGGAGAACATGTAAACTCCACACAGGAATGTCACTTGGCCAGGTAAGATTTGAACCAGTGACATCCTTGCTGTGAGGCGACGGTGCTAACCACTGGGTCTCCGTGTTACCCTGTTAAGGAAAGGGGAGGAGTAGGGGTGGAAGGGGGGATTCTTCAGGACGAAGATGGCTAAGGTGAGATACTTTGGCTATTTATAGCGATTTAGGAATCATCTGATTGGTGGATCATTCATTAGCTAATGCGGGATCATTAGTCAATCATAAGCACGTGCTCCTCTCGAAATTAGTTTATGAATAAACTTCACATAGCCAGAGGAACATATGGCAGCATTTAGTCTTTAAAACAAACGCTATGGGGCAATATGATGCTGTTCCTTTTCACGATTACCAGCTGACCGCTTACGTCCTTGTGGACGGCTTTTCCGCTGTTACCAGTTTGTCCAGTGGCTCACCGCATATGTCGGCGGACTTGTGACATGGAGCGGAGTTGACTGCGATGATGGGGTTAGAGCGAAGAACGGTTCCAGAAAGCAGGTAAGACAAAAACAAATGCCAAAAAATAAAATAAACAAGTAAATAACAGGGTGAGAATGAGGTAAAATCTGAAAACGTGGTAAAAATCATGCGAGGGCCTTTCTTTTTCTGTAATGCTTTTGTAAACACTATCGGTTGGGTTTAGGAAGTCGATTGGTCAGTCAGTCAGTCAGGCCTCTGGTGGATTTACACGAGAAGAGTGGGCACGAATAGCACTTGCAAGAGAAATTTGAGATCTCAAAAAGCGTACACAGCGCCCTCTGGTGGATTCGCAAAAACAAAATATACAAAAAAAAAACGTAGCTCCTGTGACGTATTTTGAGTTCTTCAGAAATGTATATAGAGGTACGTTTTCAGAATGAGCCTGGGTTGGAAACCACATACACACTCTAGGAACATCAGAGACTTATTTTACATCTTGTAAAAAAGGGCATAAGAGGTCTCCTATAATAGAAGCATGTTACAGGTGTTTAGTAGCAGATTTCTAGGTTTGCAACATGCTGTAACGCCTCATTGGAGGAAGACATGATGAGACGGAACACGGAATGTAACAAAAGATGGATTTATTAACCAGAACACTTACAGGATACAAAACTGGATACAGGCAGACGGGACAACCACGATGAGACGAGACAAACCAAAATACCGGACAACGAAGGACACAGACGAAAGGGTATAAATAGACATAGGGATGATTAAACTAATAACACACAAGGGATGAACACAGGTGGGATGAATTAACACTGAACATGGCGGGAAAAGACAGAACAAAGGGATCACATGACGATAACAACAGATGACACGGACGAACACTGACACAAGCTTTGTATCTGACTGTATAAGGAAAATAAATGATAAATTGTCTTTTTACACAAGATTAACAGGGAGACACTTTTATGCTTTGTTTTACTGGTTTACTGACGTTTCTGATGTCTTACAACTTGTAGGTTTACTATTGTGGTAAATAGTAGAGCCTGTGGTTTGGTTGAGGATGGACTGAAAAACTTGGGCTGAAAGACTGAATCATTCATTCATTCATTTTCATTTCGGCTTAATCCCTTTATTAATCTGGGGTCGCCACAGCGGAATGAACCGCCAACTTATCCAGCATATGTTTTACGCAGCGGATGCCCTTCCAGCTGCAACCCATCTCTGGGAAACATCCATACACACCCATTCACACTCATACACTACGGACAATTTAGCTTACCCAATTCACCTGTACTGCATGTCTTTGGACTTGTGGGGGAAACCGGAGCACCCGGAGGAAACCCACGCCAACACAGGGAGAACATGCAAACTCCACACAGAAACGCCAACTGACCCAGCCGAGGCTCGAACCAGCGACCTTCTTGCTGTGAGGCGAACGTGCTACCCACTGCGCCACTGTGAGGCCAAAGACTGAATCATGCAAGTATATTCAAAAATAGTGTGTTTGATAGTTACACTAACACAAGCTGTTGTTAACACAACTGTAATGACTGAAGCTTATGTGCCGTTTATGCTAACAAATTGCTTATATTAGTTTATTGGATGTTCTGATTAAAAATATAATCAATATGGTGACAAGTATGGGCGGGGCCAAGAGCTGAGAGGACCAGGTGTTAATGAGAGACACCTGTGTGCTGCTCCAGGCCAAAATTTTGATGATGGACTTTCGTGACCGAATTATTAAAGCAGCTTTTCAGATGGTGTGTGATAAGACCGGTGTGCTGGTTAGTGTATTTATCCAATCAGGTTGTTGATACCCACTTTTGAATGTGTAATGGTTGTGACTGATTTATGGGCATATAGGATAAAAAAAATAAAATAAAAATCAGACTCAACTGAGAGCATAAGTTTTTATGCATATTTTCATTATTTATGCTTTTCATCATTATACTTTTTGCATGGGATATTCTAAAGTAGGTGGGAGGAAACATGTTTTCTCAAGAAAAGCAAATGTTAAAAGTCCATTTTTGGTGAAGACACACATTTGGCCAAAGGCTCAAGCAAATAATCAAAGATTTTTATTTCATGAATTTTCCGCAAGCTTGTCAAATCTTGAGTGCGATGTGAGTTTATACAATATATTCATACAGCAAGTGTGAAGGAAGACGCTGCCAACTTAATGTCTATTTCTGGCAACACACTTACTTTTAAGTTACACCTGTCAGGATATATCATAAATGAATAAAAAATGTTGCCTTCCTGATTAAAAAAATAATCACTCACCACTGGAATGCTCCTCGGTAGCTATAAAGCAACACATGAGTAAAGGATGTTGACTAGGGATGTAATTTCTTGCTAAATTTGTCCTAAAATAAGCATCATTAACCCTTTGCTATCTTGGGGCTGTTAACGATCAGTTGTGCTACTGCATTTAGGATCATTTGTAAAAAAAAAATTGCTTGCACGAGATCCAGAAAGAGCCAGAAAAGCATCGCAACTGCTAGGGTCAGCAGGTCGTCAAATATTACTCCAAGATTTCTGACCATACCTCATGGGATATTTGTTGAGGAAGCCAGCTGGATGGTGAAATTGTGAAATTGTTCTTACATCCACTCTGAGATGTCCTCCAGGCAGTCTGAGATCCGTGCGGCTACCGTTGGGTCATCTGGTTGAAATGAAAAATAGAGGACTAAATCATCAGGTCAGAAGTGGTAGGAGAAACCGAGTAAAGTATGAAGAAGAGCAAACAGCCTATGGTAATGGGGATGTGGCAAATGCCGAGTCTGAATCCATTTGCTGGAGTTTATTAAAACAGTTCAGCAGTTCCAAATCACATATAAAACAGGTTGAAACCCAGACAGAGGGTCAATAATAATGATTAAGCAGCCAAACCAGGGAAACAGACAAAAAGGAGCAATCAGGTAATGGTCATATGTGCAAAACTACACTACAGTACCTGACAAAAGTCTTGTCGTCTATCCAAGTTTTAGGAACAACAAATAACTTGACTTCTAGTTGATCATTTGGTATCGGAAGTGGCTTATATAAACGGCAAAGGCCTCTAGATTACGCTTAATTTACCAAAATAAAATATGATCATGCCCGCAAACATTTGAGCGCTGTTGAGTGCGTTCTTAAACAGCGCTGATTTGCCGTTGTGTTCACGTGCTCAACAGAAATGACTGTGATTGGTGGTGAAGGTCATCAGTTCACCGCACTCACCACTGTTTACTGAGTGTAACAACAGATACAGACACTGGAGCGTTTTAAAGTCACGTCGATCAGCTGGTTTGTCTATAAGCTGACATACGAGCGATCCACTGATGAATCATGGCTTTAAAACGCTCCAGTGTTCGTATATCTGTGGTTACACTCAATAAACAGCCGTGAGTTAGCCAAATGTTAGTGGGAAATGGACATTTTAAAAACTTCAGTATCGATTGGTACCGAATTCCATTATCGTGCAACCCTAATCCCCAATGAGTCTGTGTTGGTTTTATCAACACAGGATTCAGGGGTGTACTTTATTTTGATTGTCCACTTTAGACATTTTTCGAACAATAAGTTACTTCATAACTACACATCAACCAACTCTCATTGGTGGATTAGTCGAGTATTAGCAGACTGTTAGTTAACGGTTAAGTTCAGTAACATGTTTTTAAGGAACTTATTTTTCTAGATTTGGACATTCTTAAAAACATTTGGAATAATCGAAGTACATAAAACGGCAAGATATATAACACTGTTCTAGTGGGTTTTGAATGTTTTAATGATAATAAGTTTATTGTGCCTCTCATGAAAATGTTTAAATGCTAAAAGCTGAGTTTCAAGGTGGAGAAAATATTATTGGCATTTCATAAAACAGCTCAAGTCAGTGTGAAGACCAAGCAAAGAAAAAACACTGTGTTTTAATATTACAAACTCTCCAAGTTAAAGGTGCACAAATGCATTTTCAGTTAAACCAAGGTTATGTTTCTCAAACTTTTCTAAAGCTGTATTTATTAAAAAAAATAAAAACATAAATTGCTTGGAAAGATCATACAGGTGATAAATATTTTGAAGTACATTCACTATATAAGCAAAACTACATCCGTGAGTACCTGACTTAGCCTTGACTTCAATATTAAATAAAGACAGGGAAGATAAAACGGCATTTCGTTTATTTTCTCTGGATTTAGACACATGTATCTTCTATTAAAGTATGACTCTGTTAACACAAAGCCATAATGAGATTTTTATAACAATGTTGGAAGTATTATCTGTCTATTTGCAAGCAGCCACGAGTACTCGAACTTCAATTAAACACCTCCTCCTGCTTTTTTATCTGTTGCTCCCACCGTGTTTTTTTATGTGCATATTTTGAAGGGTTCTCGTGAGGATTGCTGAGAGTAGATGTGCAAAGTAGCTGGTGTTAATTATTGAGGGACTAATCAAGCACACATACACACACACACACACACACACACACACAGAGATGAAGAGTCAGCGGGAAATGAGGCATGGTGTGTTTCAGGGTCAAAATTCAACATGGAGAATAAAATACTTCCACCGTATTGCTGTTACTTGAAAAATTGCCTACATTGGGCAATATGCACAGCTAGTGTTTTTCAGCCAATGATAAACCTCCAGTGAAAGGTTAATGTGACTATTTTTAATTTCATGAGCTTCCTTTTACATCGCTGATGTTGTAATGTAGTTAAGATACAATAAATTTAATAAACTTAAGCATTCATTTAGTTGTTCAAGGGTAAAACGAGATGAAAGAACGCAAGTAAACGCAAGCACCATCAGTAGCAGCAGGCAATCGCAGAAACTCCATTGAAAATACTGGGGTAAAATACATTTTTATATGGGATCTACCTGACAAAAGTCTTGTCATAGATTTCAGCTGTAGTTGTAGTTGATCATTTGGACAAGTGGCAGAAAGTAGATTTTTCCGATGAATCATCTGTTGAACTGCATCCCAGTTATCACAAATACTGCAGAAGAACTTGCATGGACCTAAGATTCTTACAGAAATCAAGTTTGGCAAAGGAAAAATCATGATTTGAGGTTACATTCAGTATGGGGGTGTCCGAGAGATCGGCAGAGTGGATGGCAACATCAACAGCCTGAGGTATCAAGACATTTGTGCTGCTCATTACATTACAAACCACAGGAGAGGGCAAATTCTTCAGCAGGATAGCGCTCCTTCTCATACTTCAGCCTCCACATCAAAGATCCTGAAAGCAAAGAAGGTCAAGGTGCTCCAGGATTGGCAAGCCCAGTGACCAGACATGAACATTATTGAGCATGTCTGGGGTAAGATGGAGGAGGAGGCATTGAAGATGAATCCAAAGAATCTTGATGAACTCTGGGAGTCCTGCAAGAACGCTTTCTTTGCCATTCCAGATGACTTTATTATTAAGTTATTTGAGTCATTGCAGAGATGTATGGATGCAAGCTCATGGGAGTCATACAACTTCTAACTGAGGAAATGAGCTGGCCAGTATGTCATTTGCCTATAGGCAGTTTCAAAATCTTTATTCAAAACATTATTTATAAAACTGTAATAACTTACAGTTTGGGTTTCCTCCGGGTGCTCCGGTTTCCCCCACAAGTCCAAAGACATGCGCTATAGGTGAATTGGGTAAGCTAAAATTGTCCGTAGTGTATGTGTGTGAATGAGTGTGTATGGATGTTTCCCAGTGATGGGTTGCAGCTGGAAGGGCATCTGCTGCGTAAAACATATGCTGGATAAGCTGGCGGTTCATTCCGCTGTGGCGACCCCAGATTAATAAAGGGACTAAGCCGAAAAGAAAATGAATGAATGAACTTACAGTTTTAATGCATTTGTAAATAAACACTTTGTGGTAAATCAGCATGGTAAGCACTTTGACAAAATTGTAGGAAATATTTTTGTTGCATTAAAAAAAAAAGTGATTATGATGACCACCCGACAAGCTGATCCAGCAAAGATTAGTGCTTAAAATGTTACTAAAATGCAGTATTTGAACCTCATCATTTAATAGAAAATGAGGCGAATAACTGAATAGGCTGGCTATGGGCCTGTTACGAGTTTCTTTCTTCTGATGAACACACATGAAGACATTTTAAAGAAAGGCGAAAACCTGTAACCATTGACTTATACAGTAGGGAAAACAAATACTATGGAAGTCAGTGGTTACAGGTTTTCAGCTTTCTTGTGTGTTCAACAGAAGGAAAAACCTCAAAGGTTTGAAACAAGTGAACGGAGAGTAAATAATGACAGAATTTTCATTTTGGGGTGAACTATCTCTTTAAGACACGATTGTAACTTTGTCCTCCCGTTTTGTTTCTTTGTGTGCTTTGCGACATTTTCCTGTTACACAGTCAAAGTGCAAATTGAATCAACCAAGCGGCGAACACAAGCAACAGTGTTTATATGCAGAGCCATTTGTGACCTTTACCCGATTGATTCACATGGTCTGCTAGTAAAGGGCTTGAGGTCTGTGTGTGTTTTATGTGGCGCCATCAACCAATCAGCCAATCAGCAGTGCGATGACATCATTTCCTACAGCTTCAGAGTGATTCATTACATGGCATTTACTGCTCAGATGAATGGCTCAAACAAATCTGAACAGGAATCTAAACATATAGCTTTCTTTAGGTATTGCTTGGCAGACCGGCTTGACAGTATGCATTATGATTGGTCATTAAAATGCCAATCATAAACATGCTATTTGAGACGAGACGTTTTCAGGATTACAACAGACCATTTTGAGGGATGCAAACAATAACAAAGGTCCTACCGTATTTCCTGTTTTACAATTTTAATTTCTATAGCTTTAGAGAATCCAAAAAGGTCCACATATTAATAAATAATGTTATGAGAACTGTTTTGACATCAAGTTATGATTGAATTGCCTCTTGTTACAATTAGGAAATAGTTTAACAACAAGCGGGAAATGTTCATGGGCCAATGACATCACATTAAAATGGTCTATACAATAAAAGTTATTCTTAACAATATATAATAATATAACATCAGTGTGCAATAGTACTTCATTGTCGTGTGACTTATACGT
Source organism: Danio choprae (assembly GCA_903798125.1). Classification (NCBI taxonomy): domain Eukaryota; kingdom Metazoa; phylum Chordata; class Actinopteri; order Cypriniformes; family Danionidae; genus Danio; species Danio choprae. Next base: position 773,409 of record CAIGQW010053949.1, on the reverse strand, counting down.
GTAATTATTGGTAACAGTTTACAGGAGCTGTTTCCATCCAAAGATGCTAATTAACACTAGAACTAATGAGGCAGCCATTTTGGTTAAAATTAAAACCCACATATATATAATACCGTCACTTTTCGCTATATTTAAGCACTTTTTTGCTATATTTAAGCACTTTTTTGCTATATTTAAGCACTTTTTTATACGATATTACAAAAAATAGGTGGATTGAAACATAGAGTCTATTTCCACAACCTGTTGTTGTCAAAAGATCAGTGGAATTTTGAGTCCTCAGTTCATGGCCCCTATAAATAATTCATTTATTCATTCATTTTGCTTCGGCTTAGTCCCTTATTTATCAGCGGAATGAACCGCCAACTATTCCAACATATGTTTTACGTAGCAGATGCCCTTCCAGCCGCAACCCAGTACTAGAAAACACCCATACATTCACACACACTCATACACTACGGCCAAGTTTGCTTACCCAATTCACCTATAGCGCATGTGTTTGTACTGTGGGGAAACATGAAGCACCCGGAGGAAACCCACACCAACACGGGAAGAACATGCAAACTCCACACAGAAATTCTGACTGGTCCAGCTGGGACTCAAACCAGTGATCTTCTTGCTGTAAGGCGACAGTGCTAACCACTGAGCCACTGTGCCGCCTCTCTATAAATAATAATTTGGTATTTACCACCTCTGTTTGTGTGTCCATTCTCTGGGTTGTATCTCAAATTTTGCAGTGTATTTACAATTCTGGATGATGCACAACTTTTCCTGTCCAATAGTGTCTATGAGTGTAAGTCTCGTTAGCAAGTAAAAATGTTAGCTCTGGGCTGGTTTACACTTGCTAATGAGCAGTGTGTGTGTGGAGCGGGAGAGACAGTAAAAGGCCTTGACAGCCTCTGTGCCTCGATCACACAGGCTTCCTCTGTCACTTCCTCTTAGCATAGATGTTCAATCAACAGATCCAAGAACCAACCCACAAATCAATGATGTGCCATTTTACTCCTAGAACCTGCAACTCATTTGGAAATGCCATTATTTGAAATGAAAGAAGTGTAATGAAACCTTGCCAAGAGCTAAATGTTATCTCTGTGCTTTCCATATATTTTCTGTTTTCTAATAAGGTGTTGAAATTATGTCTGATATATGGGGAAATGACTAGGAACTATAAATGGCAGTAAACAGTCATACTACTTGCTCTACAAGCAATTGCAATATTACAACAGGTTGTAACATTACAATATTACAATACACAATATATATATATACATAAATATACACACGTGTGTGTGTGTGTGTGTGTGTGTGTGTGTGTGTGTGTGTGTGTG
>CAIGQW010053949.1:760349-770425 GCA_903798125.1 Danio choprae | reverse complement strand
TCCAACACAACCTAAAATCAACCAAATATCAACGTCATTTGACAGCGTTATTGGGTGTCAAAATAACGTCCTTAGACGCTGGCTAGACACTGAATTTTGGTCATCTGACGTCATGACCTAAATTCAATCATTCAACTATCCCAGCATATGTTTTATGCAGCGGATGCCCTTCCAGCCGCAACCCAGTACACAACCATACATTCTCACACACACTCATACGGTACACTACGGCCAATTTAGTTTATTCAATTCACCTATAGTGCATGTCTTTGGACTGTGGGGGAAACCGAAGCACAGGAGGAAACCCACACCAAATGCCACACTCAAACCAGCGACCTTCTTCTTGTGAGGCAACAGTGCTAACCACTAAGCCACCGCACCTCCCTGACCTAAATCTAACCTAATATTAACACCTTATGATGTTGCGTGCCTGCTGGGTTTACTCAAACTTCAACCTACTCATCTTGTCATAAGCCTGTTTGAGTTTTTTTTTTTCTGTTGAACACAAAAGAAGGTTACAGGTTTTTTAACATTTCTCTAAATATCTTCTTTTGTGTTCATTACTCATATGGAATCGCTTGAGGGTGAGTATGTTTGAACTTATATGTGAATCCGTTTAACATGTTGGATGAGTAGATCATTTGTCAATTTTTCTTTTTTCTGTTGAGCACAAAAGAAGATACCGTATCTAGAAAAATATTGGAAACCTGTAACCATTGACTTTCATAGTATTTGGTTTACCTACTATGGAAGTCAATGGTTTCCTAACTATCTTCTTGTGAGGTGTTCATACCTCATATGGAATCGCTTGAGGGTGAGTAACTGATGAGTAAATTTTAATGTTTATGTGGTTTCGTTTAACATGTTGGATTAGTTTAACATGTAGGACAATGTAAAACAAAACAAAATTGTGTGCGTTCTCCTATTATTTTTATTCAATTAGCCTGAATTTCAGTCATACTTCAGTTTATGTTATCTTTTAGGTCACTCATTAAGCCATGCTTAACTGTGCGTCAATATTTATGGACATAATATTCCAACACACTGCACATGCCTTAGGCTAACATTCTCAAAACATCCTCTATAGACATGGTCAGTGCTTGGCATTGCACTCTACTGAATAATGCACAAACAGCACACAGTTAACAGCACACAGAGTTAATGTCACAATTATTAGCCCTCCTGTCAATTTGTTTATCATTTTTAGACATTTCCCAGGCGGTTCATTCCGCTGTGGCGACCCCAGATTAATAAAGGGACTAAGCCGAAATGAAAATGAATGAATGAATGAGACATTTCCCAAACGATGCTTAACAGAGCAAGGGATTTTTCACAGTATTTCCTATAATATTTTTTCTTCTGGAGAAAGTCTTGTTTGTTTTATTACGGCTAGAATAAAAGCAGTTTTTAATTTACAATAAAACATTTTAAGGTCAATATTATTAACCCTCTTAAGCAATACTTGTTTTCGATTGTCTACAGAACAAACCATCATTATATAATGACTTGCCTAATTACCCTAACTTGCCTAATTAAACTAATTAAGCCTTTAAATGTTACTTTAAGCTGAATACTAGTATCTTGAAAACAAAAATTGCATGAAAAAAATATACAGGGGGCTAATTTTTCTGACTTCAACTGTATTTGCACTCTAAAAGCAAAGCAAAACAAAGGACTCACTTCTAGAGGTAGACGTGAAACAACAGATACAGCCCTCGGGCTACAGAAGATACAAGGGTCTATCGACATGATGTTGTTAATCAATCTGACCCCTAGGTAATCCATTATGCTCTTAGCACACATATAAGCCAACGTCTGTGGTCAGACTGCAGTCGATAATCACATGGATGCAAACACTGGTTTTTCAATTTATCAGTATTTACTGCTACAGAAAGTATTCGATCTGGGTGGTAATATGCAGCTGAACATGGTGAGTTTTGGTTGTTGTTGTTGGTGGTGATTTAAACTAAGTGTTTGAAGATTTGGGAACATTTACATGACACACTTTTTTTTTTTTACTTTTTATGTGTTTCACCTGTTCATTTGTACAACAAAAAACTGCATTTTGGGATCCTGATCATGTAAATTTTTGAACAAACAGAATTATTACCCCCCCTTGTATATAGTTTTCCCCAATTTCATTCATTCATTCATTTTCTTTTCGGTTTAGTCCCTTTATTAATCTAGGGTCGCCACAGCGGAATGAAGCGCCTACTTATCCAGCATATGTTTTACGGAGCGGATGCCCTTCCAGCTGCAACCCATCACTGGGAAACATACATACATACTTATTCACTACAGACAATTTAGCTTACCCAATTCACCTGTAAGGCCTCACAGTGGCGCAGTGGGTAGCACGTTCGCCTCACAGCAAGAAGGTCGCTGGTCGCTGGTTCAAGCCTCGCCAGTTGGCGTTTCTGTGTGGAGTTTGCATGTTCTCCCTGTGTTGGCGTGGGTTTCCTCCGGGTGCTCCGGTTTCCCCCACAAGTCCAAAGACATGCGGTATAGGTGAATTGGGTAAGCTAAAATTGTCCGTAGTGTATGAGTGTGAATGGGTGTGTATGGATGCTTCCCAGAGATGGGTTGCAGCTGGAAGGGCATCCGCTGCGTAAAACATATGCTGGATAAGTTGGCGGTTCATTCCGCTGTGGCGACCCCAGATTAATAAAGGGACTAAGCCGAAATGAAAATGAATGAATGAATGAATTCACCTGTACCGCATGTCTTTGGACTTGTGGGGGAAACCGGAGCACCCGGAGAAAACCCACGCCAACACAGGGAGAACATGCAAACTCCATACAGAAATGCCAACTGATCCAGCCGAGGCTTGAACCAGCGACCTTCTTGCTGTGAGGCGATTGTGCTACCCACTGCGTCACCTTGTCGCCCCTTCCCCAATTTCAGTTTAACGGATAGAAGATGTTTTCAACACATTTCTAAACATAATAGTTTGTTCTGTAGACAAACGAAAAGAAAAAAAAATATTGCTTAAGGAGGCTAATAATAATGACCTTAAAAAAATTAAAAACTGCTTTTACTCTAGCCGAAATAAAACAAATCAGACTTTCTCCAGAAGAAAAAATATTATAGGAAATACTGTGAAAAATTCCTGAATCTGTTAAACATCATTTGGGAAATATTTGAAAAAGAAAGAAAAAAAAATCATAGGAGGGCAAATAATTTTGACTTTAATAGTAGGTTTCACACTGCTTACAGGAACAAAAATAGCATTTTGTCAAAAACAAAACAAAACAAAACAAAATCGGTGACATCATACACATGCAAATGAGTTAGCAGACGTGTAAAGTAACAAATTACAAACACTCAAATGACTGCAATTGATTAGTTTTTCTCAGGAATTGTAATTTGTTAAGTGGTTTTAAAAATGTGTACTTTTACTTTCCCTTAAGTACATTTTTAGTGCTGAGTAGAATTGGAGTAGAGTAGGATTGGCTGAGTAGAAAAATCAATCCTGCAATTCCTGTCCAATCAAATCGCACATAGACAGTAAATCGCATCATACAGAACTACCTGTATGGGTAGTATGGGGTCCATCCAAGACATGGGCCCTTTATAAATGCAGCAAACCGTTTGAAAGCATTAAAAGCGTCCAAGAAGCCATCCAAAATCTTTGCACACTATGACCCAGAGACTGTTTAGACTGCATGTCACTGATGAGAAGATGACGGATGTTTACACTATGATGACTGAAATCGTTGAAATAGTCTTAAACAATCACTAAATGCACCACAGAATGTTATGTTTTGAATGAGATTATTTAGTTAAATGTTACGTTTAAATCTGTAAGAGTCCAGCAGTGGAGTTTGGTGAAGGTGACGCCCAGGTCAGGTCTCTTCATCATGGCCAAGTGTGCAGCATCCCGACTGCCCAGCACATCCACCAGCCTGACCTCATCATTCATTATGAAGCACTGCTCTGAAGGGTTCTGAGACATGATGGCCAATCAAGGCCACTAGTTTCCTCGATGTGTTAATGTTCCTCAAAGACTTGCCAAGTACCATTGCTCCTTTGGCATACTTGTCAGTTGTAGCAAGGGTGACAAAAGCCTGGTCTGCCATGGCGTAAAGCGTCAGACCGAACCGAATACAAGGCCTTGGCTTGACTGAATACAAGGCCTCGGCTTCACCGAATACAAGGCCTCTTGAGTACTTTTAAAAGGGCTACTTACTCATACTTTGAGTAATATTTACAACAGATACTTTTACTCTACTTGCACTACATTTTTGGGTAAGTAATGGTACTTTTACTTGAGTGTGATTTTTCAGTACTCTTTCCACCACTGTTAGTTACACTTTGTTTTAAATTTGGCTTGAAGGGATTGTTCACCCAAAACTGAAAACCTTCACTTGACACAAACCTGTTTGACTTTCTTTTTTCTGTTAAACACAAAAGAAGATATTTAGAAAAATGTTGGAAACCTGTAACCATTGACTTACATAGTATTTGTTTTTCCAAGTCAAAATACTTTCTTATGTAACAGAAAAAGGAATCTCATAACGGTATGAGGGTGAGTAAATGTACTCTTCTTATTTTTATATGTTTTGCTTGTTATAAAGGATGAATCTGTGAATTTCATTATTTATTTGCCCTCATAATCTTTAATCAAAAACCATAACCTTCCCTTCCCCCTCGAAACAACTTTTCTTCATTTCTGCTGACATGGAATGCCTTTAGGGCGGGACAATCAGTCAATTAAGGCGGGGCTATGAGTCATTTGAGGCTGGGCTATCAGCCAATTAAGGTGGGGCTACGAGTCATTTGGGGCGGGGCTACTAGTCAATTTAAGGCAGGATATGAGTAATTTGGGGCCGGGCTATCAGTCAATTAAGTCAGGTCTATAAGTCATTTGGGGCGGGGCTATCAGTAAATTAAGGTGGGGTCATGAGTCATTTGAGGCGGGGCTATCATGCAATTAAGGCGGGGCTATGAGTAATTTTGGGCAGGGCTACTAGTCAATTAAGGCAGGGCTATGAGTCATTTAGAGTGGGGTTATCAGTCAATTAAGGCGAGTCTATGAGTAATTTGGGCCGAGGCTATCAGTGTGGGTCTTGTTTATGCTCTGCTGTCTTCCATTCATCAATCTGTTTCTGTTTTGTTAGCAATGCCACTCTTTCAACGATCCAATCGGTTCCCAAAGGACAAAATCAAGCACCGCCATATTTTTTTTAAAACAATTTCAGGACAGTTTCAGTTGGATGTACATTACAAACCCACGCAGACAAGAAGAGAACATGCAAACTCCACAAAAAAAGGCATTGTGGTCTATTCGGGACTCGAACCAGTGAATAAATTAGGTTAATACGTCTATGAAAGGCAGTCAGATGAAGCATATAGAATCAGACTGAATTCGTTTTAATGGAGCAATAAACTAAATTGATTTATTTTCAAGAAATATTCCGGCATGAAAACCTGTGCAGGGTAAAAAATTTATAATAAAACAACTATAGAAATGAATAAAAAAAAAAAAACTGTGATTCATATAGCCTTCTGGTGTGTGTTATAAGTCTTTGCACTATAAGGTTGACCTCTGATGCACCACATGCACTCATAAAGTCACACACGTCATGCAGTCGTCAACCAGTCGCATTCGTAACACTTGCAGCAGCGCTCACAGGTCTGTGAAGGTCACTGAAGATATGCTTTACTTAAAAATTACCTCAAACAACACAGTGACAGGAGATTTCTTGTTACTTGATGCCAAAAAATAGCAGATTTAAAACTATAAAGCAGGTTTAAAAACAAGCATCAGAAAGTTAAGTAAATTTGACTTAATTTTAATGGATATTTTGATACTTTTATTGGATACTTTGATACTTCCTCACAGAATCATTGTAAGCATAAACGATGCCCAATCAAATATAAGTTCTAGCTTTAATTTATACAAACTTGACTACTATTGTTGATTTTTTTCTTTATTTTTTTTTAATCGCCCCACATTAGTTTTTCCACAGTTTATTTCTCCAGAATTGTTATTGTTATTATTATTATTATTATTATTATTATTGTTATTATTATTAATATCGGGCCTCACGGTGTCGCAGTGGGTAGCACGATCGCCTCACAGCAACAAGGTCAGTTGGCATTTCTGTGTGAAGTTTGCATGTTCTCCCCGTGTTCACGTGGGTTTCCTTCGGGTGCTCCGGTTTCCCCCCAATTCCAAAAACATGCAGTACAGGTGAATTGGGTAAGCTAAATAGTATGTGTGTGAATGAGTGTGTGTGGATGTTTCCCAGTGATAGGTTGCAGCTAGAAGGGCATCCGCTGCGTAAAAACATATGCTGGATAAGTTGGCGGTTCATTCTGCTGTGGCGACCCCAGATCAATAAAGGGACTACGCCGAAAAGAAAATGAATGAATGAATAATATTATTATTAATGTTATTAATATTTTATAATTATAATTATTATTATTACTGTATTATTATTTTATCAATATTTTATCATTATTATTATTGGTAGTAGTATTTATAATAATATTATTATTTTATTATTATTATTTTGTTACTATTATAATTATTTTGCAATTATTATTATTATTGTTATTATCATTATTATTATTATTATTATTATTATTACTATTATTATTATTCATTCATTCATTTTCATTTCGGCTTAGTCCCTTTATTAATCTGGGGTCGCCACAGCGGAATGAACCACCAACTTATCCAGCATATGTTTTACACAGCGGATGCCCTTCCAGCTGCAACCCATCTCTGGGAAACATCCATACACACCCATTCACACTCATACACTACGGACAATTTAGCTTACCCAATTCACCTATACCGCATGTCTTTGGACTTGTGGGGGAAACCGGAGCACCCGGAGGAAACCCACGCCAACACAGGGAGAACATGCAAACTCCACACAGAAACGCCAACTGGCGAGGCTCGAACCAGCGACCTTCTTGCTGTGAGGCGAACATGCTACCCACTGCGAGGCCCCTATTATTATTATGATTACCATTATTATTATTATAATTATTACTATTATTAGTAGTATTATTATCATCATAATTTTATCAGTGTATTTTTATTATGCTACATAATTTGTTTTTCAGTGGGAAAAATGTAAACTTAATTCACCTATATTACGACATGAAACGGTCTTAGGTTGACCAAATCATAGCACAAAGGTCATGAAGGTGTAAGTTTTACAAACGCATAAAGGTGACAGTTTTTTATATCATAATTCTGTCATTATTAGCACCCTAATTTGGAGTTTCTATCATCATCATCATCATCATCATCATCATCATCATCATCATCATCATCATCATTTATTTATTATTTATTTGTTGACGCATCACAAACTTATGGCTATTTCATGGCAAAATGGATATACATAAAAATATTACATATTTTTATACATTACATATTACATATGGATATACAAATTCGTATTACAATAAAAAGTTACTTTGACAAATATAAAAAATAGAAATAAATAATTCACACAAAAATATATTCGCAGTTAAATATGATTTTTCAGTTCATTCATTCATTCATTCATTTTCATTTCGGCTTAGTCTCTTTATTAATCTGGGGTCGCCACAGCGGAATGAACCGCCAACTAATCCAGCATATGTTTTACGCAGCGGATGCCCTTCCAGCTGCAACCCATGACTGGGAAACATTCATACACACTCATACACTACGGACAATTTAGCTTACCCAATTCCCCTATAGTGCATGTCTTTGGACTTGTGGGGGAAACCGGAACACCCGGAGGAAACCCACATGTACACAGGGAGAACATGCAAACTCCACACAGAAATGCCAACTGACCCAGCCGAGGCTCGAACCAGCGACCTTCTTGCTGTGAGGCGATCGTGCTACCAAATGTTGAAAAAATATTGTCTAATGGTATTCAAACTTCCACATTCCAACAAAATATGCTTCATGGTAAGATCAGCTTGGCAGTAATTACATTTAGGTGGTGCTTCGTTATTCAGTAAATATAAATGAGTCATTCATCATCATCATCATCATCATCATCATCTTATCTGGTAGTGTTTTTGGGCCATAGTATTGTCTTGTTGTCATTTACTGCATGCATAATAATAGCTGTATATCATAATAAGAGCAGAAGCATAACTCTGGGGAACAGCTGTGTTGACAGTGCATTGCATTAGAAAGATCAACACGAAAGGGAAAATATGCATTTCACAGTAGATCTCCATATTTAATGACAAGGATCATGCTCCAAAACACACATAGGGCACAACGATCACGCTTCACTTCTCCTCGACTGTAATAAACTTTATAATCTCTTTGTCCTTGGCACTTTTCTGTGTGTTTGGAGTACACTTTCAGCATTTGGTGAGCAATTTTAGCTCCGACTTCTAAGCAAACTTTAGTTTTCGTCATAAACCTGGATCTAGGAGTCAGGATTTGAAACCAAAAATGGCAAATGGAGTTCAAAATTGGTTTGCTCAAAAGTTGGTTGAAAATTAAAGTTGTATTGTTGAGTTGTGGGGTGGTACGGTGGCTCAGTGGTTAGCACTGTCGCTTCACAGCAAGAAGGTCTCTGGTTCGAGTCCCGGCTGAGCCAGTTGGCATTTCTGTGTGGAGTTTGCATGTTCTCCCTGTGTTGGAGTGGGACATGCGCTATAGGTGAATTGGATGAACTAAAATTCGCCGTAGTGTATGAATGTGTTTGGGAATGAGAGTGTATGGGAGTTTCCCTGTACTGGGAGTTGGTACCGGAATAGTTGGTGGTTCATTCTGCTGTTGCGACCTCTGAAATAGAGACTAAGCCGAAGGAAAATGAATGAATGAATGTTGAGTTGTGAGTGAATGAATGAAAGAAGGAGAGTAAGGTTTGGCATGGTGCTGGTTTTCTGTAAGATGATAATAAAGGATGTTAATAAGTCTATGAAAGGCAGTCAGTTGAAGCATGGAATCAGACTGAATTCGTTTTAATGGAGCAATAAACTGGATTGATGTATGTGTCAGGAAATGTTCCAGCATGAAAACCTGTGCAAAGCTGGATGTTTGCAAACGCATATAACCCAGCACTGGCTCACTGGGGAAAATGTGCCCAGGGATACATTTCTGAGAACCGAGAAATATGTGCCTCAGGGTACAAAATGGCTGTATTTTGTGTGTAAAACGAATGCTACAGGGCGGTACCGCTCACTGATTACCTCAGTATGGATGGCTTTTCCAGGTCTTAAACCTAAAACAGGTTTATAGAACTACATAGGTCAATATACCGTACACAGACTCTTGTATGGCTGTCTTTGTGGGGACTTCATAATGATATGTATAGTGTTTCCCAACCCTGTTCCTGAAGGCACACCAACAGTACACATTTTCAACCTCTCCCTAATCAAACACACCTGAATCAACTCATCAGAACACAAGAAGAGACTCCAAAACCTGGTCAGATAAGGGAGACACCCAAAATATGTACTGTTGGTGTGCCTCCAGGAACAGGGTTGGGAAACACTGATCTACAGACTGTGTATTTTATCCACTTGCACCTCAACACAAAATACTTGTCCTGATATTTTAAGCTCTTTTCCACATGGAAGGTAAAAATCTGTTTTTTATTTTAATTTTAGTTAAATGACTAGTTATACTGTATTAGTGATGTGTCGTTCTTGAACGATTCGTTCATTTTGAACGAATCTTTTATGTGACTTGAGAATGATAAGTCCTGTCGGGAAGTGATTCGTTCATTCGCGCATGCGCACATTTCCGCATGTAGAGGAGAACATTAGCTCATTTTTCGAGTCCTCTATCTGGTTTGAGTCGTTCATTCATCACGTGAAAGACAGAAGCCAATCATATGCATTTAGAGCTGGAAAAAGATTTGATCCGTTCATCTCTCGAGTCCTCGGTTTGAGTCGTTCATTCATCACGTGAAAGACAGAAGCCAATCATATGCATTTAGAGCCGGAATAAGATTTGATCTGTTCATCTTTTGAGTCCTCTATCTGGTTTGAGTCGTTCATTCATCACGTGAAAGACAGAAGCCAATCATATGCATTTAGAGTCAGAAAAAGATTTGATCCGTTCATCTCTCGAGTCCTCGGTTTGAGTCGTTTGG
>CAIGQW010053949.1:714724-724919 GCA_903798125.1 Danio choprae | reverse complement strand
ATGTATAAAAATAATTATTCACTGTATTTTGAAGTATCCACAATATCGATATTCTTCAGCATATGTCTATTGGTGTGTGTCATTGTAAGACGCTTTTGAAAGAATAAGTGTGTGTGTTTGTGTGTGTGTGTGTGTGTGTGTGTGTGTGTGTGTGTGTGTGTGTGTGTTAGCAGTCACCACTAGACCTTTGGGTCACAGCCAGAAGAGGCCAATTATAATTGATGGAATCTCTTTGATTTACTGTTCCATTCATATCCATTTGTGTCACGCTCCATATATCACAATTTCCTATGCAAATGATCCACTTACACATCACTTTGATTAATGACGCGATGACAGTCGCACTAGAGCCTTTTTTTTTTACATGATGCTTTGGATGTACAGTATCCTAATGAGAGGCATCAGGAGCCGCACTGACATCTGCTGAACTTCCCCAGAAACTGCAAGAGCAAAATAAGGAGAATTACGTCATGGGGGTTGGAAACGGCGCAAATAATCCAAAGATCATTGCTTGGAGATGGAGAATGTGTGGTAGTTTCTTGTGCACCAGCTGGCATGTGCAAATTCCAATTAGATTTGACATTTGAAATGCATTTGACTATATAGTAATGAGCGACGCGGTGGCGCAGTGGATAGCACAATCGCCTCACAGCAAGAAGTTCGCTGGTTCGAGCCTCGGCTGGGTCAGGTGGCGTTTCTGGGTGGAATTTGCATGTTCTCCCCGTGTTCGCGTGAGTTTTCTCCGGGTGCTCCGGTTTCCCCCACAAGTCCAAAGACATGCAGTACAGGTGAATTGGGTAAGCTAAATTGGCCGTAGTGAATGAGTGTGTGAGTGTGTATGGATGTTTCCCAGAGATGGGTTGCGGCTGGAAGGGCATCCGCTGCATAAAACATATGCTGGATAAGTTGGCGGTTCATTCCGCTGTGGCGACCCCAGATTAATAAAGGGACTAAGCCGAAAAGAAAATGAATGAATGAATATATAGTAATGATAAACAAGATGACAAATGCACCCTGGACCCCAAAACCTTATGGTGCACATGGATTTTTGGCATTAGACAAAATTACATTGTATAGGTTAACATTACACATATTTTTTTAATGCCAAAATCACTACAAAATTAAGTAAACATCATGTTTCATTAAGAGATTTAGTACATTTCCGACTGTGAATATATCAAACCTCAATTTTGCTAACCCTTTAAATGTATTAATGCATTTACTAACATGAACAAACAATTAGCAATACATTTATTACATATTTATTCATCTTTGCTAATGTTAATTCATCTAACTCACTGTGCATTAATGACTACGTTTAAATGGACATCAGTGATTTAATTATTTGCCTTAATCTGAATAAGACAATAATGTGATTAAGGTGTTTACATGAGTTGCTTTTTAAATGTTCCTTTCATGATCCCGTTTTACATGTTGCAGCACATCGAGCGATTAACGTCATTGCGTCACCGCGCTATCCACGTTTCCAAGTTTCATGTAATTTCGGGTGTTTCATGTTTAATGTGTCGACTTTAACTGCAAATTGGCACTTTCGCTTTCATTCAGGAACATTTCATGCATGCTCTGGGTAGTAGTGGTTAGCAATGTCGCCTCACAGCAAGAAGGTTGCTGGTTCGAGCCTCAGCTGGGCCAGTTGGCATTTCTGTGTGGAGTTTGCATGTTCTCCCCGTGTTCACGTGGGTTTCCTCCGGGTGCTCCGGTTTCCCCCACAGTCTAAACACATGCGCTATAGGTGAATTGGGTAAGCTAAATTGTCCGTAGTGTATGTATGTGTGTGAATGAGTGTGTATGGGTGTTTCCCAGTGATGGGTTGCGGCTGGAAGGGCATCCGCTGCGTAAAACATATGCTGGATAAGTTGGCGGTACAGTCCGCTGTGGCGACCCCTGGTTAATAAGGGACTAAGCCGAAAAGAATATGAATAAATGAATACATTTTGAACATTAATAATCATTATTATATGTTTACAAGATTATTCATACTTATGTTAGTATATACTGTACATACATTAACTAATGGACCAATTTTTACCTCTATTTTCTATTAGTAATGTGGATCGTTAAGCACTTCATTTAGACAACCTCAGCGGTGATTCTCTTAGTATTTAGATTTATTTTTATTTTTTATCTTTTCAAATAGAGTAATTGTCAAGAGTCTACTTGGTCCACACTGAACTGTATGAAGAGAAGAATATACTTGAATTGAGATGTCATATGAATAATAAAATAAAAAAAGGTCAATATCACTTGTGAATAATTACAATATCAAGCTGTAATTTTCTAATTATTTAAAGGGCACCTATTACGCCCATTTTTATAAGATGTAAAATAAGTCTCTGACATCCTAAGAGTGTGTATGTGAAGTTGTTAACACTTTATTTTGATGGTCTATTTGAGTATTAGTAGACCGTCTGCTTAATATCTGTTGATATGCTCCTTTAAGACATTTAACTGACTATAAGAAACTTTGCAAGTACATGTCAACTTACACTAACCCCAACCCTAACCCCAACCTAACAGTCTATTTATAATCCAATGGGAATTAGTTGGCATGTAGATGCAATGTAACTTACATTAAACAAACGGAGAAATCAAAATAAAGTGTGATCGTGAAGTTTCAGCTCGAAATACCAAATATATGTTGTATAAATCTTTGAAACTTCCCCTTTTTAGGCTTTGATCCAAATTGTGCTATTTTGGTGACTGTCACTTTAAATTCAAATGAGATCGTGTTTTTTTTTTAGAGGGCGGAGCTACAAACGCCTATTTGTCAGCATAGTGGCTGTCTATGCTAATGAGGGAAAGATCGTTAATAATGGGCGGGGTTTTGAACTGAATTTTTACCATTAGAGGCTGGCTATATTCACAGATTATTCCCACACAACTGTTTTTAAACCCCTTATAAAAGTGATTTTTGCATAATAGGCCCCCATTAAAGTTTGCTAATATTTTACTGCATTTACAACATTTCAAAGTATATAAAGTTATTTTAATTCCAGAGAAAACTAAATAACTCATTAATAAATGCTAATGCTAATAAATTAATAAAAACTCACTATTTTCTCACACAAGTTGCAAACATTTATGAAGTTCTTTCGAGAACATAAAAGTACTATGGTAAGTCAATAGCTGCTTTTTTCCAGACATTCTCTATTATATAAGCCTTTATGCTCAACAGAAGAGAGAAATTCAAACATTTTGTGACAAATGATGACTGAAATTACATTTTTGGGTGAACTATCCCTTTATGAAATTTATGTATGAGCTAATTTCGAGAGGATCACGTGCTTATGATTGACCACGGCTGGTCCCGCATTAGCTAACACATGATTCACCAATCAGACGAATCCTAACTCACTATAAATAACCAGAGTTTCTTACCTCAGTATCTTCTCCTTGAAGAATCCCCCCTCCACCCCTACTCCTCCCCCTCTTTTCATAGATTAATCCAGGACAGGGCGGCACGGCAGCTGGGCCAGTTGGCGTTTCTATGCAGAGTTTACATGTTCTCCCCATGCTTGCATAGGTTTCACCCGGGTACTCCCGTTTCCTCCCAGAGTCCAAAGACATGCAGTATAAGTGAATTGAATAAACTAAATTGGCACAGTATATGAGTGTTTTTAGTACTGGGCATTCACCGCATAAACATATGTTGTATAGTTGGCGGTTCATTCCGCCGTGGCAACACCAAATAATCAAGGAATAGGCAGAACAAACAAATTCGGGGAAGCTCTAGAGACCTACCTGAGCTCAGACTCCCCTCTCTCCCAATGAAATGAGGGCTTGAGGATCTATTGAGCTCAGGGCTCTCTCCCGTGACAGCATGCCAAACACGCGTTATTATCAATCATAAGCGAAGTGTGAACTCTTTAAAAAAGGAATAAGAAAACATTCATGTGGTGAATATGAGATACCTTGAAACATGCAGGCATTCACAGCCGGCCTCAGAATCTCCATCATCACTAAAATGGCCAGAACTGAAAATGAATTGTAGTCCTCGCGAGGTCCCGCAGCTACAGCCTCTCTGGAAAAGGCCTCTGGTCTCACAGGCTTGTAAAGCAGCAATAAGGTGTTCAGACTAAAGAATCGGTAAGTGGAACAAATAATATTTCTCATTTTCTCATTCATTTCACAGTGTGCCAACAGTCACTGGCACACTTTCAAGAGCTGCTCATCGATCTGGGCCACCGCAGGACACTGGCACTTGCCCTGACACTTTGCTCTTGACTCTCTCTTTCTTCTTGAAGACAACACTTAAAGATATTGCAATTAAGGCTTGCACGATGTATCAGAAAATATCGTTATCGCGATAATAGCATGTGCAATATCCACACTGCAGAGAAGTCAAATAATTTAAATACATTTTACACTGTAAAAACTGCTGGGTTCCACACAATCGATTTGCGTTGGGTAAACATGAAGGAATTAAGTTAGCGTATTACTTAAGTGGATTGAGCATAAAACAATTGAGTTGTCCCCAAAAAACACTCAAGAATTGTGTTGTTTCAGCTTATTTTAAATAACAAACAGCAAACATCATTTTTTGAGTGTACACTGTAAAATATGCTGGGTTCCACACAATCGATTTGCATTGGGACAACTTAAAGGAATTGAGTTGGCTTAGTAGTTTTCACAAATTTAAGTCGATTGAACATAAAAGTTGTCTAAAAAAAAAGAAAGAAAGAAAGACAACTGTTGTTTCAGCTTATTTTAGTAGCCTAAACAACCAGCAAACGTCATCATTTGAGTGTATGTGACAAGCATTTGTGTGCTGCTTGAATAAGTTGTCAGACGTGGCCTTTACTATCTTTATCCCACTTCTACAGTAGGTGCTGTTAGCTGAACCTAGAGCTGAAAATAAATACTAATGCTAATAATAAAAATAAAAACAGCCAATAAGAATCAATACAGTGGTCCCTCGCTATAACGCGGTTCACCTTTCACAGCCTCTTTTTTGTGCAATTTGACATGCATGATTTAATTTAATCTTTTTTCCACATTGTGTTCTGTATCCTGATTGGCTGTAGACCATTGTCAATCAATCTCCTCCTTGTCTCCTGTACAGTACAGAATGTGTTCAGCTTTCCAAATGATCAGAAATCTTCGCTAACGGTGTGAGTTTCAACAAGGATGCAAAAAGGGTTGTAACTGTCCGCAGCAAGACCACCGTAAAGGGGGTCGCACACTGGATGAGCTGTGCCACAACGCGCCACGTTGTAAACAGGTTTATATCAGGGTATGCACACCAGTGCCGCAAGTCGCCAACTGTCTGCGGTGCCCAGCTATGACTCAGGACACTGTTCATATTTCTGCCGCGCCACAGAGCGCCATCTCAATAATTTCATTTTAAACAACATGCGAATGTGCGCGTCCGGCGTGTGTTACTTCAAACTGTCATGCGAGCAGTGCATCTGGTGTACGACCCTATTAAGGATGGAGTCTACTTGAGTTTTGTGGATCAGGGACTGCAGGATAAAGAACATTACGCTGGATGCCAACATTATCCACACAAAAGCTAAAAAGCTTTATGAACCTTTTCCTGACAGCGATGAATGTTTGCGCCTCATAACAGGTTTTGATCTTTAGTTTCATTCTAGAATACTGGACTTATTATTCTACAAAGGTTTGA
Organism: Danio choprae; assembly: GCA_903798125.1. Lineage (NCBI taxonomy): Eukaryota > Metazoa > Chordata > Actinopteri > Cypriniformes > Danionidae > Danio > Danio choprae. Next base: position 719,272 of record CAIGQW010053949.1, on the reverse strand, counting down.
ACTTTGAGAGTGTTTAAACCAGAGAGAAAAGTGTGAAAATGGTAATGCCTGTCTGAGAAAGGTGTATAAAGTGTGCAGTGAGGGGTTTTACAGCCTTAAAACATCTATAATAATTGTAAAAAATAAAGCGGACTACGTGGATTTTGTCTATTGCAGGTTATGTTTAGAACGTAACTCCCGCAAATAACGAGGGACCACTGTATTTCCGCCAAGTTTTCAATAAGTCATTCATGGTGTTTTAGTCTAAATATTTTTTTTTAGATTTAATTAGCTCAGAAAAATATCTATTACCTGGCCTTTTTAATAATAAAATAGCATTATTTAAAAGCAACAGTCAATATAACCAGCTTCTAATAGTAAAAAATTTTTTAATAAAATAATAAATCGCATATAAAAACTGTCTGCAGAAACACTTTGATTGACAATCTTTCTTTGTACGTGTCATCAGAGGGGGAAAGCCCCGCCCATTAGTGACCATCTCTCCCTCATTAGCATAGGACGTTAGTCTTGTTTTTAAATCTGCCACTATGCTGACACATAGGCATTTGTAGCTCCGCCCTGTTTTGAAAAGAGCACAATCTTATTTGAATTTAAAGCGACAGTCACCAAAATGGCACAATTAGGCTCAAAGTAACACATTTTGGAAAAAAGTATAAAACATTATTTGTTTGGTATTTTGAATTGAACTTCAACGTAATCTCACGGCAATTCGCGACTTTTTGATTTAGTGGCTAATTCGTATGAATTCGTACGAGCTCATTCGCCCAATTTAGTATGATTTGCTCATCCCCCAATGATGGTTGGATTTAGGGGTGGGGTTGGGTGCCATGCCTCCTTTTTAAAATCGTACATTTTTGTAAGACTGAACTCGTACGAATTCATATAAATTAGCCACTAAACTGACAATATGTAAAATATTTACATTTACTTGTGAGATCAAGCTGGAAAATTCACATAAACACTCTGTTTAGACTTATTTTAAAGGGGCATAATAGGTCTGCTTTAAAGTTACTTATATCGTAAGAAATATCGTTATATGCATTGCTACTCAACAATCAATACTCAATATCGCATATTTTCCCAGTATCGTGCAGCCCTATTTGCATCATAACAAAGAAACACATTTTACAGACTTGAGAAAGGAAAATAAATGAGTGGAATAGACTTTTATATTTTATGCTTTGGATTCAGCAAATGTTCTTAATGCACAACAATGCACCTCATTAATTCGTTTAACAGTGTATTTCATTCCCGCTCTATGATGCTGTTTTTAATAACAAAACTTCTTTCTTTTTTTTTCGGCAAGAGACAGAACGACATTTATCAAGAAGGATTGGGGGGGGTGGGAACGAAAAACAAAACATGCAAATCAGAAACCTAACAAAAACATACTCGGACACAGCAAGCTCACCCTTGAACGGTAAAGTTAAAATAATATCTATTAAAATTCGGCAATCAAATAATGTACATTTTGTAGAACTTCCACAGTGCACACGATCATATAAGAGCAGACGACTTGTTCTATCTGACGAAAGTCAACGGAGAGACAAACAAAACTAAACTACGTTAATCAGGAAGCCATAACACTGTAAATAAAGATACAAAGAGCAAGTATAAAGAAATAAATAAAAAAATTACTGTTTTTAAAGCCCAAAACACATTGACATGACAAATTTTGCGACAAAATAAAATGAGTTAAAATAGTCTAAAAACGATAGTGTAAAATCAGTGTATTCAACGTTACATCATCCCTTAAAAAGCCGTATGACGTTACTGCTAATCACGTCCAAAAACATCCAAACCCCTCAGAGATTCAGATTTTGTTCTGAAACCATTTCATCGATGAAAAGCAGATCGAAGCATCGCTTGTGAACGACAAAGGCATTAAAAACACCAAAAACTAGTGCATCTCATGTGAAAACCTGTATTACAGACAATAATATCCTCCATTAACTGATTATTTTGGCACAAACAAACGATTATAATATTCCAACAATAAAAAAAATCAGTCTGACCATTAAATTGTTCATACCTCCCAGCGTCACACCTCTTAAAAAGTAAAAGCGTAGTTTATATAACATAGCCGGAGGTGTTTTACTGGGACCTCGACACCTGCTTGCGTCTTAATAAAACCGTCAACTTCACCGCCCAATCTGAATGCTAAATGTTGTTTGGTCAATTTTAACACAGCACGCACAGCAGAAAGACTCGACACTAAAACATCGAAATATTGCAAGACTAATGGCTGTGAAGATGTTCATATAAAAAAAAAAGAGCAATACAGGAAGGGATGCCACTGCCATCTTCTCTCACAGTGCAAGAGGGACACTTGATTACAGCGTTTTGGAGGTGTGATTAGCGAAAGCCCTTTGAACGGGAGGGATTGATTGCTGTCTGGTGACGCTCAGCCCTTACAGTCGAGTCAAACAGGCAGTGGATGTCGGGATTCCTCAGCGTTTCAAGTACACCGATAAAAGTCGGAGGAAAAATAACGTCAAACCAGGTTTCGTTTTGAAAGCCGTCGGTTCATGTGGTGATCCAAAAGTAAACTAGCAATCATATATATATATATATATATATATATATATATATATATATATGTATAAATCGTGATCTCCACACTTCAAGCAATAAAAACACAAAGGCAGAATAACATTGGTGAATCTAGCGGAAAACTGTGAAGGAATGTCTTGGGTATATTTCTCTTCAAAAGCCTCAAAAGAGAATTGATTTTGTGGATTTGCAATATGGTAAAAGGGTTAGTTCACTGATATTAATTACTGTCCCTCGTGTTCATGTTTCAATCTCCTGGGATCTTTGTTCATCTTTAGGAACACAAATTAAGATATTTTAGATGAAATCCTGAAGCTCTCTCAGCCTCCATAGACAGCGACGGTCCTGAGATGTTTAAAGTCCAAAAAAAAAAGGAGCCATAAACATTTTCAAAACATTCAATGTTACTTCAGTGGTTAAACTATAATCATACGAAGCTCCAAGAACACTTTTGTGGCAAAAAAATCCTGTAAAAATACCTTTTTGCCTATAGACCATTTCAATGTGGTGATGTCATTGGCCCATGAACATTTCCTGCTTGTTGTCAAACTATAATAACTGTAATAAGAGGCAATTCAATCATAACTTAACATTAAAACAAATATCATAACACCATTTATCAATAGGTTGACCTTTTAGAATTCTTGGAAGCTACAGAAATTAAAAATGTAAAACAGGAAATACATTAGGACCGTTGTTATTGTTTACATGCCTCAAAATGGTCTATATCGTTAACATCAGATTAGGGTTCGCATTTACTATGGCCAATACGACACTTATAGACAAGATACAGGTGAACATAGTCATCAAGAGTGTTCTTGGAGCTTCGTATGATTACAGTTGAACAACATGGAATATTTTGACAATGTTTTTAGTTCCTGTCCTGTTCCTGATCCTTGCTGTCTATACAGGATGAGAGAGCTCCAGAATTTTAGCTAAAATATCTTAATTTGTGTATTGAAGGTGAACGAAGATATCAGGGGATTGGAACTACATGGGTGTGAGTAATTAATAACAGTTTTTATTTTTGGGTGAACTAACCCTTTAAAAGGCAAAAAATGTTTGCTTTTTTATATGCAAATATCATTTAGCTTTTTTATCAATATATAATAGTAAGTACAAGCAAAAGCAAGAGTGCTAAACTGTAAATTAGCACAGAAGCGTAAAATTCTGCACGTTCTCGACAATTCTAACAATTGGCAAAAAGAACACAGCAGCTCACGTCTATAACATCCAACACAGCACATAAAGCAGCATTCGTCAGGTCGCAAAAAAGAGCTGATGATGATGATGATGATCAGGGCTCGGTGATCTACTAAGGACATAACTGGGTTAAGACAAGCTTTTTTGGGTATTAAAAATGGTGTGAAAACCAAACTGACCACTGCTCACTCCTGAAAATTGACTACAACTTTAGTAAATCAACTTGCATGAATTCAAATGAATGAAGTTTTTATCTGAAAGAGGAACTCAGTAAGTAAAAAACGCATTGTCCATGCCTTTTGAGTGCTAATGTTTCACTGGGTGGCTTAAGTAAATTCAGACAAAGTAGTTGTAAATGCCAAAAGAGAGTTTGAGCTGTTTTTGGGGGGGGATTTTGAAGAGAAATACCCCTGACATTTCTTTGTGAGATTCACCCAAAAGTGTCGATATCCTCAAGTCTTGAATTGTAACTGCCGATTCGGTGACTGTGAGGTCTGACTTTACAGCACAACTTTGAAAACCGTAAAAGGTTTAAAATTCTACAGCCATGCAAACATCGAGAAAACCTCTGAAAGTAGTGATATGCAAATAGCCTGTACACGATTCACATAAAGCTTTGCTCGGTGGATCTTTAAAATAGACGTCCACTCTTAATTCTCACATATGGCTTTGCTCTCTTGTGGCTTTCTTGCTCTCAATTCCCTCATATCCCCGCTTTCCCTGATCTCAGTTTCACGTGTTTCTGCAGTCCAAGACCTCTCTAAAAGCATGTGGACGCCCATCACATGATAT
>CAIGQW010053949.1:686523-707103 GCA_903798125.1 Danio choprae | reverse complement strand
CTGACCAATAGTTTTAGTCAACTGACCAATAGTTTTAGTCAACTGACCAATATTTTTAGCCAGCTGACCAATAGTTTTACTCAACTGACCAATAGCTTTAGTCAACTGACCAATAGTTTTAGTCAACTGACCAATAGTTTGTCAACTGACCAATAGTTTTAGTCAACTGGCCAATAGTTTGTCAACTGACCAACAGTTTTAATCATCGTTTAGTAAATAACCTTGGTACACATAAACTTACACTTACCAATATGACCCCAAGGCTCCAGAGGTCACACGCCTGGTCATATCCCGAGCTGTGGAAGAGCTCAGGCGCTGCGTACTGCAGGGTAAAGCAGGGGGTCTGCAGAGGGGCACTGCCGCTCCCCGCCGGAAACAACCGTGCAAAGCCAAAGTCAATCACCTTCAACACGGACTCATCCGACTCATCGGCGAACAGCACGTTCTGCAGGTGGAGGTGAAAAAGAGAGACAACACCGCTACGCATTAACATAATAAACCACAAGAGGTTCTGCGTTACAGTCATTTGACTTTATGAGCATCTTTGATCCAATTATGAAGCATCACGATGTATTGAAACAGGCAATGCGTATCGTATCATGAGGCAGATGCTCTAAACTATAGCTGAAAGATTTCATTTTGCCGAGAAAAAAAAATTATATATATATATATATATATATATAAAAATAAATAAATTGCCTGATGAAGATTAATGTCGGCAGTCTAGTGCACTTTTCCTCAGTGCTTTTACCTGCATGTAAGAAGCCACATTTAAATTTCTCAGCACAGAGACCAATCAGCACACGGAGAGCTGAGCACAGAGTGAATGCTGAATGTATAATATCACTGAGTGAAATCAAGCAAACTATGAGTGATGATCACACAGCTGACGGGAGAGCCGAATGAGAGGACTGACTAGAGCGTGGCCACTTAGTGGAGCAACAGATGTGAGCATAATGCCTTTCTCAACACATGACAGAATCCTTTTATACATTTAGACAGAGAATTGATTAAAAAAGGCAGTGAAGATGCCCATTTAGTCATTGTATTTGTGTTTATTTCATTGAGCATTTTTGTGTTCATTTTGCTGTTTGTAGTTCTATTCAAACGTCGACAAATTGGTGTCAAAAATATAGATTTATTAATACACATTAGGGCTGGACAATATTGGAAAAATTTGACATTGCGATATTTCGTTTTTCTGATATATATATATATATATATATATATATATATATATATATATAGCAACATGAATATAATTTCACCAGATGAATTGAATAGCTCTATTTGGAAATATTTCATTTATTTAGATCAGGGGTGCCCAAACCTTTTCTTATGAAGGGCCAAAAAGCAAAGTGGATCGAGGGCCATGGGCCGAAAGTAAATATATCCAACTGTATTATAATGTGACAATTTCCTCATTGATTTCAAAATAAATAGAAAACCTTACTTTAATCATATTAACTAATGCATTATTAACCTTATTCTTTATGTATGAGTGGGCGCAGCCATTTGAATCCTTTTGACTTCCGGTCTCATTCACTTCCATGCATTTTTAGACGTTAAAAACAGCTCGTTATGCTGCTTGATGTTGCAAACTGATATTTTCTTATATTATTCTGCTTTGTCTCTAAAGTCATGAACACACTTGTTTGTAGAGCAAGTAGTTTGACTCTTTTCTGTCGTTTATTATTCCTAGTCATTTGTCCCATCACAAAAACGAGCACACTTCCACATTTCAGAATAAGTTTAATAATGTGTGTGTGTGTGTATATATATATATATATTTTATTTTAATTTACATTTTATAATGAACCTGTTATAATGAAAACATAAGAAATCCATTCATAACACAATGGAGTTTTATGCCAATAACACTAGTCAAGCTGCACCTGCCTTTGCCTTTATTCGCTTACTGAGGACTTCTGAATTGTGGTCTATCCGTTGAGCAACAATGTTCATAAAAAAAAAAAATTAATTCATTTACAACATTTAATTGAAACATTAGCCTTTTTGTAGCTGAACAATAAAACAAACCAACGAAAGGTTACGTTAAATTAGAAATGGCAATGTGTATTAAAAGCATTAACCCCAACACTCCCCAAAATTCTCCCTCTCTTCTCAGATGGGATGGAGGGCCAAATCAAAGGTTACCATGGGCCAACTTTGGCCCGCGGGTTTTAGTTTGGGCATCTCTGATTTAGACAGACTGGAATGATCAAGTCTTTTTCTATGCAGTGAGTTTGCATAAATTATAATAAATTACAAGCATATATAAATACAACAGAGCAAAGACAAAAGTTAAATAAAGAGCACTTTATGGTTTTCTGGAGAGTCTAATTTTGTATCATCATTAGTCATCATCGTATAAATTATTTAAAAATAATAATAATAATTTGATAATGTGTTTATCATTTAATCTTTAATAAATAATGTAGTCCTGCGATGTGACTATTGAGGATACACACAATGCGATATCGATGCTCAAACGATATATTGTGCAGGCCTAATACACATCTATTTCATATCATTTGTAGAAATGGTTTCAATACTCCAGCTGCACACTCACTCACAGTGTTTTTTTTGCCTAAATTAAAATATTAATTCCCACCAAAATGTAAATTCAGTCACCCTTATCTAGTATACCCTCATTTCCACCTCTTTTGTGAATTTGTGAAACACTATATTTGCCTCAGTTCAAACAGGACGTAAACAGACCTTTACTACAAGCAACTACATACCATTTAAGGTTTGTAAAATCCACGCTGATGTCTATGGAGATGGCAACAATAATTATTTTTTGATATAACTGGACGATGTGCTTTGTTCACGCAAGATACACACTGTTTATGTTACTAGAGAATTTTCTCTATTCCTTTCCCGAGTAAACAGTTGCTTGCCTTCATGTATTTCGGAAGAAAATTCTGAATAAACATGACGTAAATCCAACTCGGATCTCTCCTGCAGTTGTTGCTGGAAGAGATACAGCTGCGATCGAAAGTTAACAAAGTATTTATATTATTTATTAAATTACACATTAATTGTATTTACAATTAATGCGTAATTTAATAAATAATATAAATACTTCTCGCTAACTTTCGATTGCAGCTGTATCTCTTCTAGCAACAACGGCGGCACCCATTACCCGTCATATAACAAATAATAAGATCATTACCAGGCTGTTTAAAAGACTAAACATATGTTCTATCACATATTTGAGAATCGAAGACTTTAAAGAATGTTGTAAAGCAGCACCCATTGACTTCCATAATATTTTTGGTTCCTGCTATGGAAGTCAATGGCTGCTGGTTTCCAGTATTCTTCAGAATATCTTGTTTTGTGTTCAACAAAAGAAAGATATTCATAAAAGTTTTTAATTTGAGTAAATGGTGAAGATTTTTTTATTGTTTGGGTTAACTATCCCTTTAATAAAACTCTATTCCATGCATGTAAATCTCTCTCGGTACCTCCGGTTTGAGGTCTCGGTGCACAACTCCAGCCTCATGCATGTAGCTGACCGCAGACACCAGGCTCTTCATCAGCTGACTGGCCTCCCATTCTGCAAACATCTTCCTTTTCCTGATTCGCTCCAACAGCTCTCCACCACGCAACATCTCCATTACCAGATACGTATGGTACTGGGAGAGACCGAACACAGAACATGGCAATGAAATAATGGAAACAGTAGCAAAAAAGAAAAATAACTACATGGATTATGAAAATAACCAGAAGAATGTCTTTATTTTTACAGCTAGCTGTGTGTGTAGTGAAAAGGAAAACTCCACTGTTTGGAAATAGGCTCCTTTTACAACTCCCCTACAGTTTAATAGTGTAGTTTTATAATTTTTGAATCCATTCAGACGATCTCCGTGTTTGGCAAGAGCACTTTTAGCTTAGCTTAGCATAGATCATTGAATCGGATTAGACCATTAGCATCTCACTCAAAAAAGTGTTTCAGTAATTTTCCTTTTTAAAGCTTGACTCTTCTAACTAAAAAGTAGAAGTTACTCTCAATCTGGTGTAATAATCAAGGAACTTTGCTGACATACCATGGCTTCAACAGATGCAATGCTATTACGAAACACCTGAAAAATCATCCAACTTCTGCCAATATAGCCAAAGTGGTCACCTGCTTGCACAGGGAGCATGTTCTGTTCATGTTGGAAGTTACCTAGCTGGCGACTAATTTTTTTAAGCACTGCGTAAAATCTTTGTTCCTGCTGCAGCCATGGTACAGCACCAAAGTTAATTAAAATGTTCATTTTCTGTCAGTCTTAGTACACAATGTAACTATAGAAAAGTCAAGCATTACATAGGAAAATTACTGAAACTCTTTAATCAGTTTTGAGTGTAATGCTAATGGTCTAATCCGATTCAATGGTCTACGCTAAGCTAAGCTAAAAATGCTCCCGCCAGGCCCGGAGATCAGCTGAAAGGATTAAAAAAATAGTAAAACTCAACTGTTTAACTCTAGGGAAGTTGTAAAATCTATTTAATTGGAGTGCTTCTTTAAGTCATACCTGATCAGTATAGACCTCATGTAGCGTGACAATGTTTGGGTGAGATTCACACTGGCGTAGAGCTGCGATCTCTCTCTGAGTCATGGCCTCCATCCTACAACAGCAAAAAAAACATGAGTAGGCATGTGTGATGTGTACTATGTTAATAATATAATTGTGTTGGTTTGATGATATTTGTCACCCCCTTTGCAAAGAAAACTGTCAAAAATACTTGAGTTTACAAACAGAGGAGTTCACATATTGACTGAATGTACGCATTTTGAATGTTAAAGGGATAGTTCACCCCCCCAAAAAATGAAAATGTACTCAAAAACGGTAGCCACTGACATTAATAGACATTAAAAAACATATTATAGAAGCCAATGGCTACCGGTTTCCAACATTCTTCAAAATATCTTCTTTTGTGTTCAACAGAACATTAAAAAATTTAAAAAATCAGCCCAGTTTTGTGGAGGGTGAGTAAAAATTATGACAGAAATTTTATTTTGGGGTGAACTATCCCTTTAAAGAAATCAGTTGTTACATATCTCAGAGCAACATACAGATGTTTGATCACAGATTTAAACAAATTATAAAATGTTACAACAAAAGGAAAACAGTAAATACAGATGTGGCATGGCAGAGAAGCGTGAGTGAATGTGATCACTGCTTCTTCCTTACTACTAATTATACCATAAAATAAAGTTACATGGAATCTCTCTAACATGGAGTTTTAACATTGGAAACACATTTCTCTAAATGTATGCATTATATCACCCTTTATACATATTATATTTTACTAAAGTTAGTTTAGTAGAGTTAACCTGGGTGATGTCAAAATATGACAACAACTGTATCCATTATTAAATATTAACAACGAATTAGAGTACAAACATAATTTAAACATCATTATAAAAACAACTTTTAGTGCAATTTACATGTTTGGGTAATTTTTCTTTATTTGAGTGATGAATATTCTATCTAAAAAACAAAAAGGGACCAATTTTTAAAGTTAGGTTTTTGTTCATAATTTAAGTCTTTAATATTATAGCAATAAGTAACTTATAGTAATATATTGTATAGCTTTAGCTGAGGCAGTGTTTTATCCTTTAATTTCCCTTAAGGAAAAAAAAACATCTACATAAAGAATTTTCCCTTCTGCTCTCCAGAAAACATACTAAACTTTGACTTCAAAACATTATATAAAAAAAAAGTTAAATAAAAAAGTTATATCAAAAAGTTGTATATCAAATCCTCATTTTAATCTGCCATTACATCCATAGCCACCACCTGCTGGTTATGGCTAAACTATCTTGTACAATAATAATCAAATACAATAGCATTAGGTATAAAATTATTGATGTAATTGACGAGAAACTGCATTTGTCACCACAGAGTAGGGAATTCAGTACCAATCAATACTGAAATTTTAAAAAATGTCTATTTCCCGCTAACATTTGAGTGCTGTTAATAAACGCAGCTGATTTGCCGTTGTGTTCACGTGTTCAACAGAAATGACTGTGATTGGTCGTGAAGGTCATCAGTTCACCGAACTCACCGCTGTTTGCTGAGTGTAACCACAGATAAAGGGACACTGGAGCGTTTTAAAGCCACGATTCATCAGCGGACCGCTCGTATGTCAGCTTATAAACAAACCAGCTGATCGACGTGACTGAAACGCTCCAGTGTCCCTGTATCTGTGGTTACACTCAGTAAACAGCGGTGAGCTCAGTGAACTGATGACCATCATGGCCAATCACAGCCATTTCTGTTGAGCACGTGAACACAATGGCAAATCAACACTGTTTAAGAACGCACTCAACAGCGCTCAAATGTTAGCGTGAAATGGGCATTTTTACAATTTCAGTATCGACTGGTGCCGAATTGCAATATCGTGACAACCCCACCACAGAGCCATATTAAACAGTCTGTATAAATATTTTAAAAATGCCAGACATATTTGCAGCTTGAACGTCCACACATGATGAACACATCTACTAAGGTCTGAAATTAAATATCCATTTAACACTGCCTCTAAGAAACTATTTGAGGGGAATATACAGTCCCTTTTTGAAAATGTTCATTGCACCATCCACCAGACAGAATATGAAGAATGCAAAAAAACCTCTGCGAGTCAGCAGTTCACAACAGGCCTAAATCAGCAAGGTACCAGTACAAAACACACTCAGCAAAAATGTTTTCTAATTGGACAAATGTTTAAAGAATAAAAATAAATATATACAGTACTATTATTCTATTTTTTAATAGCGAACACCCCTACTGCACTAAACAGTTGAAACACTTCATAAAACAAGTAGGGTAACACTTCACAATTCACAGTATTAAACCATTAACTAACACTAGAAGCTTCATAAACTACTAATTAGCTGTTTATTAACAGTTAGTAAGGTAAATTTGGGTTTAGGTTCTGGGTAGTATTAGGGATGCAGAATAAGATCATACTTAATTACTATTAATGAACAGTTAGTATCTTAATAATAGGCAGGTAATAAGTCAGTAGAGTAGTTAATAACATGAAGCTCAAGCTGCTTGATTCCTCTTCATAAAAAGCCAAATGTGTGTATGGACTGCAGATAAAACTGACTAATGACTGTATTCTAAAAGGTGTATATTTGTATTAAATACTCTGGTTATTAAATACTCAAGGTTAAGATCAAATTCATGTGCTCACAAGTTTCGGGCATAAAGTTTTAATGAGAAGATTCATGTGAGCAGAAAAATGAATAATCCATGCAATTATTATTGCAATAATTATTATTCTCATAATTATTATTATTAATAATAATAATAATAATAATAATAATAATAATAATAATAATATCTTATGATTTCACCCCCCAAAAAGTTATTTTTTTAATTCTATATTTAAATGCATTACTGATTGGTTTGTTTCATTCCAATGCATTACCCCATTATATCAATCTGCATATTGTTTTACATTAAAAGGGTCTTTCCTAATTAGCTAATTACCTTGATCCATAGGTAGGAAGCCATATATAATGACTTTGAAATTATGTGATGACATGCATGTTTGAACTAATCTGGTTTAACATCTCTACCTTCGGCTAACGATTTTCACAGCGTATTCCTGACCGCTCTGCTTGTGTCTGCACTTCCTGCAGACTGAGAAACTGCCCTCGCCCAGTGGAGGCCCCTGCAGACACAGCTCATAGTGCTGGAAAAACTGAGACTCCTGGGAAAAAAAAAAAAAAGACAACACTCTTTCACCTTTTTCCTTGTATAAAATCTGGATTATATATATATATACAGTACTGTGCAAAAGTCTTAATATAAAAGACAATAATCTCACTGTAGAATCACAATTAATGACAGAAATGTTAGGAAATAAATGTAAATTGATATTTCAAACTGACATGCTACAGAAAAACATAGAAATAACTGACTTTAAACCTTTTTTTTTTGTGAAAATACTAGCGGCCTAAGACTTTTGCACAGTACTGTATATTTTATTTTGACAGAAGCAGTTGTTCACCTTCAGCATTGCACTGCGCTGGACTGTAGCGGAACCAGGCCGGTCAACGTTAACATGAGCATCCAAAACATCCGCCATCACCACATTCTTATTGAACAAGATAGAAGGAGCCACGAAAGAGTAGCCCTGAGAGGAAGAGAAGACAGAATAACAGAGTTTACTTTGACAAGAGTAAAAAAAAAAAAAGAAGCTAGTATCCAGTCAGAAGTCTCTTCTGCTTGCCAAGGCTGCATTTATTGGACTTTTTGGACATGGCTCACTGATAATCATGATTACAATAATGACCAAAATAATCGTGATTATGATTTTTCCCATAATCGAGCAGCCCTAGTCCTCAGTCAGCTTTATTTTCAGGATTCTACAATAAACAACAAAAAAAAAACATTTATTTTAAATAAAATGTTTTGTCATTTGTCACATTAATAGTCTTTAAAAGGAACAGTTCACCCAAACCAAAAATTTGCTCACTTTTTAATCTCTCTAAAGTGGTTCCAGACTTTAAGAAAAAAAAAAAAAAGGAAAAACAGATACTATGGAAGTCAATGGTTACAGGTTTCCAACATTTTTCAAAACATCTTCTTTTGTGTTTAACAGAAGAAAGAAACTCCCAGGTTTGAAACAAGTAAAGGGTGATTAAATGACGACAGAATTTTCATTTAAGTGGTTCTCTTTAACGTCACATTGATTAAGAGTTCTTGTAGAATAAAAATGTTATACTTCGAATGCTATGTTATGGTTTGCGCACAATTAATAAACACCAAAAATCCGTTTTCGACATTGATAATGATCTGAAAGATTTCTTGAACAACAAATCGTCATAGTGGAATGAATTTCAGATCATGTGACACTGAAGACTGGAGTATTAATGCTGAAAGTTCAACATTTAATCCCAGAAATAATAAAATAAAATATATTAAAAATACAACATTTTATATTTATGTTTTTATTACATTTTTGATCAACTAAATGGAGTCTTGGTGCACCTCACATTAGACAAGCTCCAATATTAAGTTTTTATTAAAAAAAACTTGTGAAATCTTCTTTCTTTAGTTTTTGTGCCTTCTGAATGTTGTGAAGTTTGTTTTTATGTTTTAGTTATGTTATTTTTGTGCTGTGTGATTTGACATCTCAATTAGTATTGATGGTGTTCAGCACTTTGGGCAATGCTGTGTTGTAAAAATCTGCTATATAAAAAATAAAATTAAATAAATAATTTATACAAAATTTAAAAAAAAATTTAAATTACAAACTAAATAAAATTAATAAAAATGAAAAATAAAATAAATACAAAAAATTATAAAAATAAAATAAAATAAATAAAAATAAAATAGAAAATAATAAAAATTTTAAATAAAATAAGAAAATTCTAAAAATTAAATAAAATTTAAAAATGTAATAAAAATTAATAAAAATGAAAAATAAAAAATAAAAAATAATTAAAAATCAAAATAAAATAAATAAATAAAATAAAAATAAATGTAAATTTAAATAAATCAATAAAATAAATTACAATACAATAACATACATGCATATATACACATACATAGAATTTAATTTTCCATCTTTCAGGATGGTTTCAAAAAGCAAAAGAAACTTCAAAGACCAGTGCGTACGTGACAGAGGTGAACACTTGATCAATAACACAGCAGTACCTGGAAAGTGTGAAGTTACACTATTTGTTGATATTAATAATGGAGGGCTGTGGCAGGAGATGTGGTTTAATGTTTTGTATGCATGCATTTGTCTTCATGAAAGGGACACAAAGATACGTGTTTCTCTGTGTGGGAGTACCTGAAACAGACGGTCTGTACTAGGCGGTGTGCTGGCAGGGGAATAAACCGGCTCCATTCCTGTAAACTCCTCTGCAAAGTTTCCCACATCCAGCTCATCCCGTAGTTCAGGGCGGAAGGGACTCTGGACTTTTTTCTCTGCCAAGTCTGACCAGTTTAGACCCTAGAGAGATCAAGGTGTGTGATCATCTGACCCCCAAAACATTTGTGACACCTAAACCACTTAAATATGTATGAAGGTCAATGTATTAGATATCAAAAAGTATCAAGTGTCATTTGTTTGGCACATCACATGAAGATTTTTGTTGGGCTTTTAAGATTTTCCTACACATGTAAGAATTGAAATGCTGTTCAAAAGTAATAACGTGATAATAATAATAATTAATATAAATGGAATATGAGACTATACATAACTCCAGAATTGCTTCACAAAGTCAATCCAAATATTCCTTATCAATGCGTAAAATGCAATAAAGAGATAGGAACTCTATAGCATTGCTTATGGAAGTGTCCTTTGGTTGAATATTTTTGGGAGAAAGTTCTAAACATTTTATCCATGTCATTAAATATTATATAGCGTATTTAATAGTTGCCTATTATTAAGATATTGACTGTTTATTAGCACTTATAAAGGTATGATCTTATTTTACACCGCTATAACTACCCAACTACTGCCTTACTTACTACTTACTATTAATATGCAGCTAATTAGATGCTAATGTAGCTAAAAGTCTTAGTTAATGGTTTGTTAAGTTTCTGCAGGTTTCACCAAGTCAAATTTAAGTCTTTTTAAGACCATTTTAAGACTATTATGAATTGTCATAATAACATTGAAAATGTTAGACTCATACAGGGCAAAATGCTAAGGATTTTTTTTTTCTAATGGTCAGAGGAAAAGATTTTTGCTTGTATTTGTTTTATTGCTTGTAATATGTAATAAAATATCTATATTTATCAGCCACATATTTTGCATTTAAATAATGTGTAAAACCAAACAAACATCTAGTTTTTATACATATACTTTTTTCAACATAACCTTTTTTTAAATAAATAGTAATAAACTATAATAAAACGATAATATAATATAATATAACGATATATAACGATGATAAACTAAACAGTCTGTCCAGATCAGTGTCCTTAGACAAATGTTATTGTTCATTTATTTTCCTTCGGCTTAAGCTGTGGTCACACTGGACTTTTTCTCTCCAGAGACTTCCATTCATATGCACACGACAAGCTCGTGCGACAAGTTTCACAGTTCGCTGCGCTGCAAAGTTCAAGCTTGGTGAACTCTGACCTATGAAATCGCATCACGTGACTGCGTGAGACCAATCGAAGATCAAAACATGACCTCTTGGACAGAAATTGAAAAACATGGACCAAACGCTCACTTTTTTAAATGTGTAATCATCTTGTTTAATCCCGCCCCTTTTCGCAGCGCTGTACAACAGAATTCCGCTTGCTCAAACTCTAGTGTGACCGCGCCATTAGTCCCTTTATTCATCAGGGGTTGCCACAGCGGAATGAACCGCCAAGTTAGCCAGCATATGTTTTACACAGGCGATGCCCTTCCAGCTGCAACCCAGTACTAGGAAACATCCATACACACTCATACACTACGGCCAATTTAGTTTATTCAATTCACCTATAGCGCATGTCTTTGGACTGTGTGGGAAACCGAAGCACCCGGAGGAAACCCACGCCAACAGGGGGAGAACACGCAAACTCCACACAGAAATGCCAACTGACCCAGCCGGGGCTCGAACCAGCGACCTTTTTGCTGTGTGAGGCGACAGTGTCCCGGCTTCCGGTTCATGTAGAAGGGTGGAATGTTTTGTGATCATTGTCACAATGTAAATTACAAAAATAATGAGAGCATCTATACTGAACAAGCCTGAAAAACCTGAATTAACCCTGAGGTATTGCTATTGAATGCAAACTTCGGGTAAAAATGTCAGCCAAACATTCCTGAGAGTCAGAGAGAGCACGAAAAGAGTGATGCAAAACAAAATTAAAGTTTTTGGTGTAAGAACTATTTAAGAAAGCCTTGAAAAAAAAAACATTTTATAAAGTTTATCTTTTATCTCCTCGTGTTTATTTGCATTATCTTTGATCAAAAAATAATTACCTGCACAGTCCCTGAAATTACTTTTCTCTGCAGTTGACTGAAGCAAGCCTTTTCTCAAGCCCTCCCCTAGAGCTACCCGTCTCATAAAAACTGCTTTCAAGATCTTATCAATTCCTGATGAATAAAAACAAGACCGTCCTACATTTTTCCGACTTAAAACACATTATGCAAGTCAAACAGGTTGCAGACTTATCTACTAGAGAGAAAAATAGAGCAGATGAAACTAGGATGAAGAGAAGATTAAAATGTAGTAAGGCACTGAAACGCATTTGTGTTTCATTTAGCCAGAAACTAAAAGTAAAGTTTATATCCATCCATCTATCCATCCATCTATCTATCTAATCCATCCATCCATCTATCTACTTTACCTATCCATCCATCCATCAATCCATCTATCTACTTTACCTTGCCATCTATCCATTAATCCATCCATCCATCAATCCATCTTTCCATCCATCCATCCATCCATCAATCCATCCATCCATCCATCCATCCATCTTTCCATTAATCCATCCATCTATTAATCCCTCCATCCATCTCTCTATCTATTTACTGTATCTATCCATCCATCCATTAATCATCTATCCATCTATCCATCCATCTATATATCTATCTGTCTATTTATCTATCTATCCATTCGCCTATCTATTGTATCTGTCTAATTTATCTTTCCATCCATCCATTAATCCATCCATCCGTCTGTCTATCGAGCTACTGTATCTATCCGTCTATCTACTTTATCTATCCATCCATCAATCAATCCATCCCATCCATCTATCCATATATCTGTCTGTCTGTCTATCTATCTATCTATAATGTACTGTCATCATGGCATAGACAAAAGAAATTAGTTATTAGCAATATGTTTAAATTATGTTGAAAAATGTGTTGAAAAAAATCTATCCTTTATATATTTATATCTGTATGTTTGTGTATTGATTGATGAAACTACATTTAAACAGTCAGAATGTAAGGAATACAATCAGCTGAAAACCCAAAAGAAAGAAAAAGTATTGTTGGGAAGAAAAAAAAAAAACCTTAAAGAAAGGATGACCCTTGATCTCCTCAGCTCCTCGAGGACCGGAGCCCAGTCTTTTATGAGGGTCTTTCACAATCAACTTCCGCAGGAGATCTTGAGCCAAGGGTCCGATGATGGAGGGAAACGGAGGCTCACAGCGAAGAATGCGTCTGACAGAGACAGAAAGCTCATTTAATTCTGGGTAAATAACTTGATGCCGTCAAAACAACACTGGGGGGTTTTAAACACTGCGGGAGAACACAGTGTATCTGGACGTGTGGAGCAAATCATTATAGTCGTGGAGGACTCACTTGGACACCTCGCTCTGGGAATTTCTCTCTCCCTCCAGAGTGAATGGAGATGCTCCTGTCAACAGCTCAAACATCAGGATGCCCAGACTCCACCAGTCCACTGCCTGCACACAATTACCACTGTCAGACATGCTGTGCTTTATTACACATCAATCAAACCTGTGGATCGCAGAAAAGCTTTAAAATGACATGTAACATTTTAAGATATGAGAGAGAGAAAACCATCTAAACTAATAATGTTTCAGTTTTAAATATTTGGTTACACTTTATTTTGAGGCGTCCTTGTTGCAGCGTTACTGTTCCTTTAACTACTAAGTAATATTAAATAGCTACATGTATTTACTATATGGTTAGGGTTAGAATGCAGGTTAGGTTTAGGGTTAGTTGCATGTAATTATGCATAATTAAAGGTAATTACTGTAGTAAGTAGGGGTGTCGAAACTAATTGTTTCTTTGATGCACTCCGATGCAAACGCAAACAATTCGGTATCGGTTCAGTAATAATCATAACCATATTATGTACTGACGTCATTTATCACATGCGTTATATGGCGGTAGCTTACTATGGCGAGGGAGGAGGCCGCGAGTAATTAAAACGCTCCAGAGCGAGTTTTCTCCACCACGTCTATAATGGCTCAGCTGATCGCCGTGGCCGTTAAACATCAGTGTCCGTGTCACTGTTTGCTGTAGCACCAGAGCCATGCTGCCTGTTAAATCCAATCGCAGCCTTTTCTGTTGAGCGCGTGATCAGTCATAGGCATTAAAGGACTCGCTCAACAACGCTCAAAAGGCAAGCGGGATAATATTTACATTTGTTTATTTGCTATAAATGCTCATGTTGTTCTGTGCATGTACTTTAGTTTTGTTTGATACATTCAAAAACAGTGTTTTCTTTGAGCAGGTCAAATTAAAGGTACAGTACATATATCTGATTGCTTGTATTAAAAGACAAAATTGTATTACAAATAATATATAAATATATTCATAAATTAAAAATTTAATACAAGAATTATTGTGTTGCTAAGTAAAATATCAAATTGTTTATGGAAAGCATCATCGATGCACCGTGATGCACCGAGATATCGAATTGAACCGAATTGAAGGCATGATAATCGTAACCGAATCGAACTGTGAGACCAGTGTAGGTTCACACCCCTAATAGTAAGTATATGGAAAGTGTAACATGGACACCTTAAAATAAAGTATTACCAGATATTTAAGTAATTAAATGATAACACTTTAGTGTAAGCAACAATTCATAGTAATACATAATATAATATACTATAGTATACTGCATTTTACAGTAGTAATAATTAAAATGTACAATAGAATTTTTTTTTATTCTGAGAAGAGCAAAGGCCCCAGCACTAAACTCAGGAATAACCATTTACTGCCTATTATTGAGATATTAACTGTTTATTAGCACTTATAAAGTATGATCTTATTTTACATCCCTAGTCCCAGAGATGGGATGTAACGGAGTTCAAATACTTCATTACTGGACTTAAGTAGATTTTTCAAACACCACTATTTATTATTCTGACAACTCTTTACTTTTACTCCTTACATTTTTACAAAAATATCTGTACTTTCTACTCCCTAAATTTTTTAATCGGGGCTTGTTACTTTCATTTTAATGTGTTTTGTGGCGCGATCTATATTATTTCTTGTCATTGCGCAATTTGAACGCCTTTTAATTCAATCAATTTATTCTGTCATTGTGCGCCTGCGTGCTGCGGTGTGCGGCTTTTTCCAACCTCTGTTCACGCACCGTAAGTAGGCTTGTTTATTCAGCTTACCATGGGAACGGCAAGAATTAAACGTAGATGTTACCGAGGGAATCAGCGATGTAAACATGACTGATATCATGTTTATACCGGGTAATAAGATGCGTTTTGGTTGATCGGATCACAGGTAAACGAGACACATTCCTGTTCAAATCAGAATCGAATCAAAGTCATTGTCCTGATCTTTTAAAACACTTTAACAATCATGTGCTTTTTTTTTGTCAACGTTTGTACAGTTAGTACTGAAGCAATTAAATACTTTATGAATAGGTTATGTATTGAGGTTTATTTCTCTTGTTTCCAACAATTTCATTTTTCCTAGTACAGAATTTATACTGTTTTATAGTTTATAAATAATAATATTTATATTACATACACTCTAGTCTTCATTAAAATTTGTTAGATAGATTTTTAGATAAAGATTTTAGAACATCAAAGTATTTATACTGGGTGATTTATGAATAAAAATATAATGTAAAGGATCAGGAATTTATCACGTAAAATAAATGATGCAAAAATGGATTAACAAAGACATTTTAATGTATTTTAAGACATTTTAAAATGATGAACATTTGAGTAGTTTAATCACTGTAATCCAATAAAAACGTCTTATTGTAAAATGAGAAATATCTTCTCATGACTGTAATGTGGTCAAATGTGGGTGTATATTTCCTCAACATTTACTTGTTAAATAAGATTTTAAATTTTAATTAAGATTAATGAAGATCAATTATTAATATTATAATCTGAATACACAAATAAACTGAATCCCTTTTGCGATCACATCTTCTTCTTTTTTTACATTAGATTTTGATGGTGAAATAGAAAATGCTCGTCATTTATTTTCTCACCTTGCCATGGCCAGATTTCCCTCTGATAATCTCAGGTGCCATGTACTCTATAGTGCCACAGAATGAGTAAGTCCTCTCTTTCTACACATAAACAAAGCATGGGAAATGCACACAGGATTACAACACAACATGGAACCAAGACAAAATCTAGATGGCCAAAAGCAATGACCAAATGGGAGACGTTTTAATGCCTCTACAAGCTTAAATATAAATATATTATGTCTAAATAAAGACCTCGTTTTGAATTGTTCTTGGCTATACACCACTTTTGGCCAAAATATATTTTATTGGTAATTATTAATAGCTTTTATTTTCCCCACCTCCTCTTCCAGAAACTCCTTACTCAACCCAAAGTCTGTCAAAACCACATGACCATCACTGTCCAATAAAATGTTCTCCAGCTTAATGTCTCGGTACACAATGCCAAGCTGAAAACACAAAACCAAATAGGGTTATACAAACACACAAATTACTAATATTTAATTAAGCACATGAATGAATTTATTCCACTAACTTTGCATATCTACTCATAAATAAAAAGCGGGCAGCTGTACCTTGTGCAGATGCTCCAGAGCCAGAATTATCTCCCCCACATAGATCCTCACCTCATCCTCTGAAAAATGATCTCTCTGATAGAGGTGTGTGAACATCTCTCCTCCGCTCACATAGTCTTCCGAAACAAACATACACTTACCACATTAACCAAAAAATTTACTAATTTAAGCAATTTACTAAAGGACAAAGAGCTAGAAACTAGAGGTGGCCGATGTGCCCAATGTCTCGCATAATAGGGGGATTTTTACACCACAATAGTAATTTTATATCAGGAGTTATTTTACATCACAATAACAGTATACATCCTAAGACATTTGTTGTTGTTTTTACAAATTAATTAATTAATGAAAATGAACTTTCACACACAGAAACATATATACACATATACTACCTGACAAAAGTCTTGTCACCTATCCACGTTTTAGGAACAACAAATAATAACTTGACTTTTAGTTGATCATTTGGTATCAGAAGTGGCTTATTTGAAAGCCTTTAGATTACACTTATTTTACCAAAATAATATATGATCATGCCTTGATTATTTAATTAGGGTAGTAAGGTCTGGCTTTGTTTAGACAAAAGTCTTGTCACTTAACATAAATAATGTACAGTATAGAATATAAAGTCATGGTGCAGTGGAAAAAGATATATTAATACTGTGTATGACTCCCATGAGCTTGGAGGACTGCAGCCATACATCTCTGCAATGACTCAAATAACTTATTAATAAAGTCATCTGGAATGGCAAAGAAAGCGTTCTTGCAGGACTCCCAGAGTTCCTCAAGATTCTTTGGATTCATCTTCAATGCCTCCTTCATCTTACCCAGGCATGCTCAATAATGTTCATGTCTTGTGACTGGGCTGCCCAATCCTGGAGCACCTTGACCTTCTTTGCTTTCAGGATCTTTGATGTGGAGACTGAAGGATGAGAAGGAGCGCTATCCTGCTGAAGAATTTGCCCTCTCCTGTGGTTTGTAATGTAATGGGCAGCACAAATGTCTTGATACCTCAGGCTGTTGATGTTGCCATCCACTCTGCAGATCTCTTGCACGCACCCATACTGAATGTAACCCCAAACCATGATGTTTCCTTCACCAAACTTGACTGATTTCTGTGAGAATCTTGGGTCCATGCAGGTTCCAATAGGTCTTCTGCAGTATTTGTGATGATTGGGATGCAGTTCAACAGATGATTCATCAAAATAATCTACCTTCTGGCACTTTTCCAAATGATCAACTAGAAGTCAAGTTATTATTTGTAGCTCTTACAAATGGGATCGGTGACAAGACTTTTGTCAGGTAGAGTATAAACACATATGCTTACAGTCAAGCCTGAAATTATTCATACGCCTGACAAATTCTGACTTATAAAATTACTTTTATTTAACCAGAAAGTTAATTTTTGGACCAGAAATGACTCTTCTTCCAAAAGATAATAAGACGATGTTCAAGAGGCATCATTGTGGAAAAAAAAAACTATTTCTCAGCTTTTATTTACATTTGAACAAAACATTTAAGTCAGAATTTGCCAGGGGTATGAATCATTTCAGGCTTGACTGTATATACTACATTTTTTCCAAATAAATACCATCTTTTTACTTCAAAGTTTCACATTTAATTGAGTGTGCTACAGATATCATTATAAATCAGCATGCATAAGTGAATCGGTGTCCTGTGCTTACCTAGTATGAGATGCAGTTTGGTTTGCGTCTGAAAGGCGTAATGGAGGGTGACCAGGAAGGGTGACTGGCGGATGTGCTCCAATACCTGTCGCTCGGTTCTAGTGTGCTCCGCAGTCTTTGCCTTCTGAACGATGGCTGCTTTCTTTAGTACCTACAGAGGAATCATGAAATCATGCAAAAATTAAACCAACGGCTTTTCAGTAAAACTCTAATTGATTTTTGAGGGATACCCTGCAGTATAATTACCAAAAACCTTACATGCATGTCCTATTAACATCAAGTTTTAACAAAAAAAAATTATTTTTCTAATAATTTATATATTATGCAATGCAATTTATTAAATGACAGTTTATATGAGTTTTGGCATTAAACCGAAATTGTTTATTGTATATCATTGTTTATTATATCATGTATTTCATATCATTGAATATTATTATTTGCAGTGTTGGGCACGTTCCTTTAAAAGAGTAATTAGTTATAGTTACTTCTCACGAATAGTAACTGAGTTAGTAACGGAGTTACATAACTATAAAAGTAACTAATTACCAGGGAAAGTAACTATTGTGTTACTTTAAAAAAATCTAATTTGTCAAATGACTATAAAATAAATATAAAACATTGTACACTACTCTACACTATTTTAATGGTGTTGTGGGACAATGTGAAAGACATCGGCAGCATGTCCTCAACTATATATCTAGATATTATTTTGATAAACTCTGTCTGAGTAATAAGTGTTTGCGGTGGAGAAAAATTAAGTCTTATTTGCTTTGACGTCGTGGCTTCGTCTCCTCCTTTGGTAGCAGAGCTCACGTTATCACCTGCGTAGCCACTAATTTTGTGGCAGCATGTGACGACGTGAGGTGCTTCATTAGATTAGAATTACTTGTCACCGACGCAGAGAGACTCTTTTTTTTCCTGTGAATAAGTTGCACGATACATTAACATTCTTGCCTTTCACCTCAATGAGGGAAAAGTAGTGCTTATATTACCAGTTTGCAAACACTACCTTTGAACGTGTTGGATTTGCCATCATTCTGACTCCTGGTCATTGGTGTGTGCCACTGACTGTGCATGTGCTTGTGTGAACACTCGCCCTACTCTGCCTCTGATTGGCAAACGATGGAAAGTACTCTATCTAAGCCAATCATCATGTTCTCAGTTACACCACATTTACAGACACACCAATCATCATCACTGGTTGGTTATGTGTCAGAGAAAGAGAGGTCCTATGGCTGAGAGAGACGCTGCTAGCATGAAAACCCACTTCAGTGATCTCAATTATAATAACATGTATTTATTGTCAGTAACGGCGTTGTAATGGGGAAAAGATTCATTCATTTGATTACTCATTACTGAAAAAAGCAACGCCATTTATTTATAGCGCCGTTAATCCCATCACTGATTACATCACGGTTTTTGTCAATTTATTAGGTTTTATTGTTTTGAAATTTCGGGTTGTTTTATTGTATGGCCTAATGCACATTTATAGAGAAAGAATACCAACATTTAAATAATATAAGTTAGCTTTAATTCTTCCAAATATTCTTTTATTTCTAGCTACAAAAATGTTTTTAGGTTTAGTTGTGATAGCAGAAACGTTTCATTATGTTTTAATATTCAACTCAATGATGTGTGATTTTTACTAACTGTGATTTAAGGGATTTTTTACAAACTGAAGGATGAGCAAAAAAACTGTGATGTGGACAGCACAAACCTTCATGGCGTAGAGTTTGCCTTTATCGTGGCCGCTGATTTTTCTGACCAAAAACACTTTCCCGTAAGCTGATAAAGAGAAGGAAAAGAGATTGAGATGTAGCTATTTAAAGGTTTAGTTCGACATTTAAACGACACTTGCATTTTGGTGCTCAAAGAAAAAACGAAACTGACACACTCTTAACACTTTATGTGAACCTGGCTTAATTAGTTACATTAGGTTATTACAATACAAATAATTACATGTTATATACATTAAGTTTCCTAGTTACTGAACTAGGAGAGAAAAACAATACTATTTAAAGGTATAGCTCACTCAAAACTGAAAATTCTGTCATCATTTACTCCCCCTTCACTGGAGTTTCTTTCTTGAACACAAATTAAGATATTTTGAAGAAAGCTGGAAACCACTAATCTTTCATAATAGAAAAAATAAATACTATGGAAGTCAATGGTCATCGGTTTCCAGCTTTCTTCAAAATATCTTATTTTGGGTTAAAATAAATTGTAGAGGTTTGGAACCAATTGGGGGTGAGTAATTAGTGAGTACATTTTCATTCTGGGTGAACTATCCCTTTAAATTTGCTAAACAGACAACATTAAAAATGTATATTAAGTAGTGCTGTCAGGTGATTAATCACATCCAAAATAAAAGTTTGTATTTACATAATGTATGTGCACTCACTGTGTATAAATATTGTGTATATATAAATAAATAAAATAA
>CAIGQW010053949.1:646434-660581 GCA_903798125.1 Danio choprae | reverse complement strand
GTGAACTAACCTGTTAAGAGTTACAATAATATGAGAATTTACTTTAACAAATACAGTCTAAACAGAAAAAAATGCTGGGTTTTTAAGTTATAACCCAGCATTGGGTCAAATATGGACAAACACAGCCATTGGGTTAAAAAAAAAGTGTAACTTAAATTTAATTGAAAAACTTAACCTAACGTTGGGTTTGTCCCACAAACCTGTTAGAACAAAAATAAAATGAGAATTTACTTAAATAAAACTCCAGTTTGAGCTCTACAAAATGCTGCGTTTTTAACTGATAACCCAGCATTGGGTCAAATATGGACAAACACAACCATTGTTTGTAATTGTAATTTAAATCTCATTGAAAAATTCAACCCAATGTTAGGTTTGTCCACACTTGACAAACGTTGGGTTGCAAAAACATGTCATATTTTCCACCATGAATGCAAAAATAGCTTTTTCCAGTGGTTGAAATCCCTTTGATCACAAGTGTGTGCTCTCCCCATCGTGAATAAAGTGGTTGAGCATTTTTTGAGCAGACTCTAGACCAACCAACCCGTTAATATCCTCCCCAGCAGCGCGACTGTTCGCATCTCTCCAATTACTGACAATCTCATCCTCGTACAAAACCTGTCTGGTGCCAACCTGAGAGTGGTGGAGATCCATCATGGATTTATTGCTCCTTAGCTGGACAATATGATCCTGCTGCTGCTGCTCCAGACGCCCAATCGAGTGGATCTCCTCCAGACTGGCAGAAAGTACGCGAATGGGAGATCCCAAACTCCGCACTTCAGTGATCTCAAACGCTGGACCATCTGGATTCTGCTTGAAGCGGGCCAGGCTGGCATCAGTGATGGGAACCGGTAAGGTTTCAGGGTGTACTGTGAACTTGAGATGTGGTATCTGTAGGCCATGAGGAGGAAGACATTTGCTTTCCTCACCACCAGATTCACTCTCCGTATCCACAATGATGCCCTTGGAATACTGATTCATCCCGTCCCAGCCTTGCCTCTGCTGCCACTGGAAATACGAGGCGTTTGCATGATTTCCCTGCGAATTCCTCAGGACCCCCTCTTCTCCCATCTCTGACCAATCCGATTCCTCCTCCTCTGGAAGCGTTCCCAGTGATTGGCCATCATCGGCGCGCATGGAGACTTTGTCATAGTGGTCGGTGTCCATGAACTGAGCTGGAGGTGGTGCAACTGGAAGTGGAGTTTTGGCATCGTCAGACTGCATCACTGATGTCACCTATGATGGATGGACATGGAAAGTTTATTACATTAGGGCGGTTATTAAGAATAGAGCCATATCACGATACTTGTCACGATACTGGAATTCAGCACCAATCGATACTGAAATTTTAAAAATGTCCATTTCCCACTAACATTTGAGCACTGTTGAGCGCGTTCTCATCACTGATTTGCCATTGTGTTCACCCGTGCTCAACAGAAATGACTGTGATTGGCCATGAAGGTCATCGGTTCAACGAACTCACCGCTGTTTACTGAGTGTAACCGTAGATACAGGGACACTGGAGCGTTTCAAAGCTGCGATTCATCAGTGGATCGCTCGTATGTCAGCTTATAGACAAACCAGCTGATCAACGTGACGTTGAAACGCTCCAGTGTCTGTATCTGTAGTTACACTCAGTAAACAGCAGTGAGTGCGGTAAACCTTCACGGACAATCACAGTCATTTCTGTTGAGCACGGGTGAACAATGGCAAATCAGCGCCATTTAAGAATGCACTCAACAGCGCTCAAATGTTAGCGGGAAATGGACATTTTTTAAATTTCAGTATCGATTGGTACTGAATTCCAGTAAGGTGACAACCCTAATAAAGTGTCAGCTAGGTGTTGTTTAAATGAACAGTAAAATAATGATAGGGCTAGGAATACAATTTCAAAATGAATTTATTTCAAGACAATGAGGATCGAGAGACAATTTCAAAAGTTTGAACCGATTCCAGTTCAAGCAATTTATTAATTCTGTTTGCATTTGCTTGCTTATTGAGATGGGAAAAAATAATTCATTCATTCATTTTCTTTTCGGCTTAGTCTCTTTATTAATCTGGGGTCGCCACAGCGGAATGAACCGCCAACTTATCCAGCATATGTTTTGCGCAGCGGATGCCCTTCCAGCTGCAACCCATCACTGGGAAACATCCATACACACCTATTCACACTCATACACTACGGACAATTTAGCTTACCCAATTCACCTATAGCGCATGTCTTTGGAGGACATCCAAACAGGGCGGTGCGGTGGCGCAGTGGTTAGCACTGTCGCCTCACAGGAAGAAGGTCCCTGGTTTGAGCCCCGGCTGGGCCAGTTGGCATTTCTGTGTGGAGTAATTTATTAAATAAAGAAAAGATTCACGCAGCTTCTCCTACTGCAGCAAATTCAGTTTTTACCTCTGATATTTGGTGTCAGTTAATCAGGAAGTGGCCATTTTGTTTTCTTTGACTTATTGGATGGAAAAGCTGCTTTGTTCGCATGTCTTTTAGGTGATATTCCAGTTTTGCGGATACATTTAATTCACTTCTTTGGATGGAAACATAGGTAATGAAATGAATCCTGTCAGGGTGAAGATTTTCAAGTTGTGTATATGGTGTAACCAGACTTTTTGGCTTATCCGTGTCATCATTTCCTTTGGGTTTTTCCGATTGTGAGCCACAATCTCTGTTGTTTACAAGACGTGTGTCTGTGCAATGGCAGGTGCTCCATGTTGACAGCCAACTGGAGCTGATAATAATCCTCTCTTGAGGCTTCTGATTGGCCAGCATTACGGTTAGGAGTATATCGCCACCTGTTGCTTTGGCATGATCTTGACAGCACTTCATAGGGCGTTTTTGCATTTTTATGTGGACGGATTTTCTTTAACCCGAAGGAGGAATAACTCTTACATAAATACAAATGTATGTGTGGACATGGCCTTGGACAAGTGTCCTACTTTGAAATTTGCATCCAAAAGAAGGTAAACCTCCTTAATAAAATACTCATATTATTTTGTATTAGAATGGCAGGCAATTAACATAAATATTATCAATATTATATTAAATATACACTATGTGAAGGACTTAAATACAATATGAATTCATATTCAGCCTAAATTTTGATTAAAATTCAATTTAAAAAATATCGTACAATCACGTGGGATATCTATTATTTAATTGTATTGTATTTTATATAAATTTTTCATTTATATTATTATTAAATTATATAAATTAAGTGGAGTCCCATCAAATCTCTCACTTTAAGTTTTTTTATTCTGAATTCAATGAATTCAGATAAAACAGACAAAATAAAAAACAAAATCCTTAAAAAAACAAACAAAAATAATGCACCAGACATTGTGTTAGAAACTCTCATATGCTTTACATGTTTGATTATATAACTTCTATTTTCATCTATAACAGTCCATTTTTTGCATCTGGTTTAAATACACTATGAGCAGCAGCTACGCTAGTTATTCTCTTTATTTTCTATTTCCACCTGGGCATACTTATCCCAAGGCCCTTACAAACTATGCAGCGCCATTGATGGGATCCTAGACCTGTGAAGAGATGATCCAAAGGTATCCTGGACCAGGCCGTTGTCAGTGTTCTGTCGTGTCATGTGCTATTGTTTTCGTCATGTGATCCCTTTGTCCTGTCTTTCCCGCCATCATCTGTGTTCATTAATTTCACCTGTGTTTATCCCCTGTGTCTCCTTAGTTAATCATCCCCCATCTATTTATACCCTTTCGTCTGTGTCCTTCGTGGTCCGGTATTGTATTGTCTATACGTCGATGTCTGTCTGAGTTTCCTGTTTCATCCCCGTGCATGTACCCTTTAAGTGTTGTGTTAATAAATCCGTCCTTTTGTTTAAATACCGTGTTCCCGTTTCGTCATGTCCTGCATCGAGTGTTACAGCCGTATCCCGAGCTGATGCTGTGGTGGTCATGGAGGAATGGAGTGCATAAGACTGATTCCTGGAAGGCCATTGTGACAAACAAGTCTACGTTTGATCCTGTGGGCCAGCCTGACCTCCTGCCGGTGCCCTACCCACACCTGCAGCTTCCACAATGGACGTCCAGCTTCTCCAGCCTCCGGCGCCTAGACTGCAGCTCCACACAGGAAGTTTGGCCAGAAGAATAATGATCGTGCCCAACAGAGCCTGGTTTCTCTCAAGTTTTTTTTTTCCTTCACTTCGTCAATTGGTGAAGTTTTTTTCCTTGCCACTGCTTGGATCGGTACTTGTGGAGCTGCGCTTCGGTGGATTTGCTATTCAGTGTTCGCTTTCAGCAGCGAAACTTAAACCACACTGAACAGAACTGAACTGAACTGAACTAAACTCTGAAATCTGGACTTTACTAGAACTTGTTAAGCTGCTTTGACACAATCTACATTGTAAAAAGCGCTATATAAATAAACTTGAATTGAATTGAAAATAAAAACACTTGGAAACAAAGGTCCAGACACTGAATATTCAAATATATGAATTTCATATTTACACATATTATATTTTGACTGAGCTATGATATTTTTGAATGGAAATAAATAAGTACTATGAAGGAATATCTACATATCAAGGACATGACATATGTAAGTATAAATATAATTTTTAACTCACATTAATGGTTTCTAGACCCTGGATGGTGGTCTTTGCTGTAGACAGTTGATTTGTGAGCTCTGAGATTCTCTGATTCAGTCGCTCACGCTCTCCATCCATACTCTGTGCCTTCATTGAAAACAGACAGATTAACAATAAAGTCACATTTAAAATACTTTGGGTTTTGTAAATCAAGAGACGGAAGCGTTGAAACTGGGCATTACCACACAATGCAGTTTTTTCTCCAGCAGGTGGTTGGTTTGTTGTGTGCAGGAGTAGTTGTCGTGAAGTCTGATGAAAAAGAAAAACAGAAAACAATAATCCTAAAAACAGCATTTGATGTGCATGCATTGTATTAATCCTATAATTTAACACAGAGTTGTGTCTCACCTTGTGAACCGATCCATTAGGCTAGTAAGCTCAATGCGAGTTCTCTGTAACTCAGACTCAAGGAGCTGGTGACCAGTTTTGAACTCAGCTCCCATACATTCCATGCGCACAGTGGTCTGCAGCAAGCTGTGGTGGAGAACTTCATTCTGCTCCTGTAACATCCTAGACAGATCCAAAAGACTCACAGTCAAACAAGCACTTCTCCCTGTAAACAATCACACATTAGGCATGTTTCCATCTACCTAATTGTATGCTAATTTTGGAATATCATATAAAAAATGCTTAATGGAAAGTCAAGATGTGCATATATTTTGAAAATGCTCGTAAAAACAACAACCCAGGCTCATGCTGAAAACGTACCCCTATATACATTTCTGGAGAGCTCCAAATATGAACCAGGAGCTACATTTTTTACAGTTTTTGTTTTTGCGAATCCACCAGAGGGCGCTGTGTAAGCTTTTTCAGTTCTCAAATTTCTCTCGCGAGTGCCATTCGCACCTGTTGTTCTTGCGTAAATCCACCAGAGGCCGCTGTCGACTTTCTGTTTGACTGACTGACCGATCGACTGACCCACCCACCTCCTTCCCTAAACCCAACCAATAGTGTTTTCAAAAGCACAGATTGACCCGCACCCATTGCCTTTCCTAAACCCAACCGACAATTTAAAAAAGCAATCCAGAAAAAGAAAAGCCCTCGCCTGATTTTTACCACGTTTTACCACATTCTCCCCCTGTTATTTACTTGTTTATTTTATTTTTTGGCTTCTGTTTTTGTCTTACCTGCTTTCTGGAACCGTTCTTCACCGAACTCAAACCTCATCATCGTGGTCAACTCCTCTCTGCATCTCAAGTCCGTCGACGTACAATGCGAGCTACTGGACAAACTAGTAACAGCGGAAAAGCCGTCCATACAGAGGTAAGCGGTCAGCTGGTAAGCGCGAAAAGGAACGTCGTCATACCACCCCGTAGCGTTCGTTTTAAAAATGAAATGCAGCCATATGTACTTCTGGCTACATAATTCACGACCTCCAGAAACGTATATAGGGCTGCGTTTTCAGAATGAAAAAAACATATGCGTATGATACACTTTTTATCCAATAAGGAACCATGTGCATAAACTACGCTGAAATAAATCGAAAAGATGGAATCAAAAAAAGTCATATGGTTTTATTTGAACAGATCATGTGATGATAAAAATGGGTGTAGTGGGACGCTATTAATGGACATTCTAAAATGCCCCAGCCAAAGTCTGTTTTCGCTCCCAAAGAAAAGCCACTGAGCGTTCATTGTGTTTCGTCTTCTGAGGCGCAAGTAATGTAATGTATAAGAAAAAAGGCCCACAGTGGCTTCTCATAACATAGCAAATTCCATTTTTCTTTTAACATTTGGTGCCAGTTTATCAGGAAGAGACGGTTTTGTTCTCTTTGATTCATTGGATGGAACCAGTGCTTTATTTGCAAATGCTTTATACAATATTCCAATTTGTGCATAAAACTAATTTGCATCTTTGGATGGAAACATAGCTATTGACTGTAAGGTTGATGGCGCTTTTAAGAGAGATGGATGAGAGCTGATCATTTATATCTGAGCATTTCTTAAAGCAAACTGTGAAGCTGAAAATCTTTCCAGATCCAAAAGAAAAGCAAGGTAACACTTTTGCCAAGAGCATGCAAACTAAAAAATGTGAAAGTAAACAAGGGACTCACATTAACTTCTCCAATTCTGGGTGGGTTCCCTGTGCAGAGGTGAAAGCAGATCAGATTGGGTCAATGATATGAAGTTTATATGTATCTTTTAATATTAAAATCAGTAGTGTAAATAGACCCAATCCCATTTCTTCTATTGATTGGAGACACAAGAGTAACAGAAGAGCCAGATAGCCCTTCAAATGAAGATTTTCAGGGACCCCACTACAAATTAATGGAGTATGAGAAATTTCCCTGAATACACCAGCTACAACAGAAACATGACTGCCCAAGCGGGCTAGGAGACCCCAAAATGTAAAAAGAATTGGCATTAATGACATTCATACATAATGACATTAATTACACTCATAAAGACATTCATTTACAGGTTTTCAAATAATTGTTTTAAAAAACATTAAATTAGGCTAACGATAGTCCCACAATATTTTTACAATTCTTATACCCAAAGACTTGACAGATTAGGCTACCCTGTCAGAAAATGCAGACTTTAAACTGTGCTTGGGCCTTTTGTATTGACTATTGCAGACAACATCTTGCGTGACATATGAGCTAGTGATTACATATTATGACATGTGCGGGTGTAGTAGGGGTACATTTCTTAGGGGAATATTTTCAGCCCTACCCCTAAACTATTTTCAGCCCTACCCCTTATTTTTCTGTTTTAAGGGCGTAGGTTTAAGGGAAAAAAGTACTGGGATTGGGCCAAAGTTTCATAGTACTGAAAACCACTTACCTTTGGGAATGAGGATGATTCTTGGTAGCTCACTGTGGACTGGTCATCCTGGATAGTGGAGCTGGCAGAAGAATCTGACTTGGTAGAATGTGGAGAAGTAGACCGCTGGCCAACTGGAGAGTGGCGAAGATGGCTTTGGTGGTCATCATCGTGATGATGATGATGGTGTTGGGTCTCTGGTTGGGAATGGTGATGAGATTCTGAATGCTTGTGGTGTTCTGGATGGTTAGACTCTATGTTGGAAATTTGATGGGAATTGGAATGGGAATGATTGTGGGGGTCCTGAGATTTGTGGTGATGGTAATGATCAGATTCATCAGAGGGGTTATCATGACTTTCCCAGTGGAAAAACTGAGGGTGAGATTCCGAAGGGTTATGATCACTGTGGTGATGGTGAAACTCCAAATGGGAAAGGTGTCCTTTAGAGAGTGATGTGTTGTGATTGTGAGAATTGTGATGGTGGGATTCTAATTGGGAATTATGAGTTTCAGAATACTTGTGATGTTGAGGATGGTTAGAATCTGTACTGGAGTGGTGATGAGAAAAGGAATGATGGTGAGAATCTTGAGATTTGTGGTGATGGTAATGATCAGAATCCACTTGGGATTTATCATGACTTTCTGAGTGAAAATGGTGAGATTCTGGAGGATTATTATTATCACTGGGGTGGAATTCCAAATGGGAAACATGTCCTTTAGATTGTGATGGGCTGTGATCTTGGAACTCTAAATGTGTGTTAGGATGATTTTCGTAATGATGGTGCAAATTAGAGTGGGCAGGGCTTTTTAGATAACTGTCAGACAAGTGATGAAGATGGTGAGGGTCTGTATGAGAGGAATGGTACTGGTGTTCTGGTGAAGTGCTATGAGGATGTTGGTGAGTTTCAGAGGGGGAATCATTGTGGAAATGATGGAGCTCGGGTTCTGAAATTGAAGCGCGATGATGGTAATCAGGGTTAGATGAGTGATTGGGATGAGAATGATGATGGTGAAGGTGTTGAGATTTGTGATGAGTGGACTCGTAATCAGAATGATGGTGCTGCAATTTCACACCAGACTGATGGTGAGTTTCTGAGTTGGTAGAGAGTTGAGATATACCTCCATGCTCTCTGTGATGGTGTAGAGGAGGGGGTGGTGAATAAGAATGGTGAGATTTTGGATGGGAATGTTGGTGGGTAGTTTCTGAATGGGTGGAACTATGGTGTGAAGCTGAGGTATGGTGACTTTCATGGTGGTGATGTGGAAGTGAAGGTGAGTGATGATGATAATTGTGTAATTCTGAATTAGAGGTGTGTGTTGGGCTGTGCTGAGCTCCGTGATGGTAATGTGATTGAGAATGTAAATGATGGTGGGGATCTAAATGAGGAGAATGAGGATGAGGTGATGGGTCATGATGAGTTTCATGGTGGTGATGTGATGATGGTGAGTGATGGTGATGAGAGTCTGAATGGGAATGCTGGTGATGGGAGTCTGGATGGGAATGATGGTGGTCTGAATCTGGATGGGCATGATGGTGATGGGTGTTTGAATGGGTATGATGGTGATGCGAGTCTGGATGGGTATGATGGTGATGAGAGTCTGGATGGGTATGATGGTGATGGGAGTCTGGATGGAAAGGTGGGTGGTCTGAATCTGGATGAGTATGATGGTGATGAGAGTCTGGATGGGTATGAGGGTGATGAGAGTCTGGATGGGAATGATGCTGTTGAGAGTCTGGACGGGAATGATGGTGGTCTGAATCTGGATGGGTATGATGGTGATGAGATTCTGGATGGGAATGATGGTGATGAGATTCTTGATGGGAATGATGATGGTCTGAATCTGGATGGGTATGATGGTGATGGGATTCTTGATAGGAATGATGGTGATGAGAGTCTGGATGGGCATGATGGTGATGAGATTCTTGATGGGAATGATGATGGTCTGTATCTGGATGGGAATGATGACGGCGAGATTCTGGATGGGAATGATGATGATGAGATTCTTGATAGGAATGGTGGTGATGGTTTTCTGATTCTGGAGAACAAGGACATGAAGGTGAGCTATGACAATCTTCATTGTGATGATGGTGAGATGGAGACGATTTGTGGTGTGAATGTTGATGATTAAATGAATTGAGATGCTGCTCTTTAGGGGAAGTTTGGTGCTTCTTCTGAACTTTATGGCCACGTTCAGTCCCAGATGAAAGACCTTTTGAGGAAGAGCTAGCATTGCTTGTATCACTTTTTGTACTGCTGTGACGATGCCTGGGAGCAGACTGGTGCTGCTGCTGCTGATGAATTAGGTCCCGTTCAGAATAGCAGTGCTTGTTGGAGTGGGAGTTTTTTCTCGAATGCGAGTGCTTTTTGGAATGGGAGTGTTTACTGGAGTGAGAACGCTTACTGGAGTGAGAATGCCTACTGATGTGTGAATGCTTGCTGACATGGGAGTGGGCAGTCGATGTTCTGGAGCTGGCACTGCTTCCCGGGCGACTTCTGGAAATCTTTGACTTCTTTTCTCTTTTATGTTCAGGCTTTGGAGACAATACTTTTGGAGATGTTGAGGTCTGCCCAGGGCTTGAGGGCCTATGAACATCTGTTACCCCAAGAGATGTAAGTCTTGATGGGCTAAGCACCTGCCTAGTGATTTCATTCAAAAAGGCTGAAAATTTCATCTTCTCCTTCACAAAGGTCTTATGGGCTTCTTGTTTCCGTTTCTCCCGCTCTTTTTCATCCAAGTCTCCAACACCAGAATGATCTAGTCGCCTTGACAGAACCTCCATAGATTTGGTCTTTCTTATGTTTGGATTTCCTTTAGCATGACTCTGTTTTTGCCCCTTGTTCCCCTTTTCATTCTGTAGTTGAGAATGCTTCTTCAGAGTCCCTCCACTTTTCTCATTGACAGTCATGTTCTTTCCCATGCTTGTAGGCTTCTTGAGATGGTCATCAGCATCAACATCCAGCAAAGGCATTGTATCTACATCATCTTCATCATCCTCAAAGGCTTTCCTTCCTCTGCTGATATCCATACATGACTGTGAGTGTTGCGGACGCCGAATATCTCGCTTGGACCCAGAAGGCAAAGGGACATTTTCGAGACTGGTTTCAGATGACCAAGAAGAACCTGAACCAGAGGAAGAAGAGGACGAAAAGCTAGTATTGGAAAAATATGATTTAGAGGAGGAAGAGGAAGTGGAACTGGAGGAGGAAGAGGATTCAGAAGAAGAGGAATCAGAACTGGATGAGCCTGAAGTCTTTGACAAGGAACTAGAGGAAGACCCAGAAGAGTTTGAAGAAGTCACTGAAGCTTTGGAGTGAGATTTTTTTCTTGGTGTGTGTCGTTTATCCTGACGTTGTGGGTGCTGTTGATGGTGGTGATGATGATGATGGCTGTCAGCTTTGGAGTGATGATGGCTATAATGTTCCTGAATATGATGGTGACCACTGATGACATCTGAAATGCTATATAAAAAGGGAAGAAAAAAAATTACCAAGGGAGGAGACACTATTTCCACTCACTTCAACTCATTTTACACCATTTGTGCTAAATGATACCTCAAATACATATTTTGAGTAACAATGTGGGCTTAGACTTTATTTCAAGTAGCCCTTGTTAAAGTGTAACTATTAATTTAACTACTGAGTAATATCAATTAATGCACTTACTATATGGTTAAGGTTAGAATGCAGTTTAGGTTTAGGGTTAATTGCATGTAATCATGCATAATTAACTGTTATTACTATAGTTGTCAGAACATGTTACAAGCACACCTTAAAAAAGTGTTACATAATGCATCACATACACTATAGCAATCACCTCGAATAGCATAACAATCACCCTACCATTAATAACCCTCCAACTACTACACAGTTGACATAACTTACAATGTCACTATTTGAAGTTATCCAAAAATGAGAAGAAGGCCCGATTTTAAGCATTTCGTGAGTTACAAATATACTGCAGCAGAGTATAAAAGCGTCAAAAGTCACAAGCTCGAAAGGACTCAATGAAGCAGAGAATCTCAATGGGCAATCGGTTTAGCACTGGAGCTGGAAATTATCTATATCTCGGCATACAATTTCTTCATCAAAAATTGCATATTGCTTGACTAGGTACTACATTCGAAATTGAATTTACTACATGACCATTAGTAAAGTGTGTTCTATGTAGTATGAATGGAATTCAGATGTAGCACATTCAAAATGTTGTCATTTTCACGTGACCCGTGTCAGTTGTGTTGCTTCACTCCCAATCTTGAATGTGGCATCATGGGATAGTAAAGTGTCAATTGGATGCACACTTCAGGATCTCACCGGGTGTACTCGGTCATCCGAATGCTTTTGCTTTACTGTTTTTCAAAGACATAGCTCGCGTACTGTTATTCATCTACGAAAAATGAGAATCCTGTTACTAATTACTCACCCTTGTGTCATAACAATTCCCTGATACCGTAGTTCATCTTCAGAACACACATTAAGCTATTTTAGATTAAATCTAGAAATCTAGGCCCAGAACAGGAACCAAAAACATTGTTAAAACATTTCATGTCACTTCAATGGTTAAACTATAATCATACGAAGCTCCAAGAACACTTTTGTACACCAAACAAACAAAACTGTTAAAGAAAGTTGCCTATATCTTCAAGAAATGTGTTTTTGAAGCTTCATATGATTACAGTTGAACAAATGACAACATGTAAAAGTTTTTGACAAAGTTTTTGGTTCCTTTTCTGGACTTTGAACGTCTTGGGACCCTTGCGGTCTATGGAGGATGAGAGAGCTCCTGGATTTCATCTAAAATATCTTAATTTGTGTTCTGAAGATGAACAAAGATATCAGCGGATTGGAATGACGAAGGAAGAGTTGAACAATACTCTTCTACTCCTATCAGGATAACTTCAAATAGGACTAAGCAGACATGTATAAAATTGGCATTTCCTAAATGTATACAATGCCTATAGAAAATCATCATACCCCGTGAAAATCTATACCTTTACCCACATGACACCCTGCTTTCAAAAGACCTTCGGGATAAAGTTGCAGAAAGGCACAGGTTAGAAGAAGGTTACAAAAACATTTCAAAGGCTGGAAAAGTTGTTTTCAATGTGATTTGATTTCAGGCTGTATGACAAATAAAGTAATTATTTCCAAAGGTTTATGGTAATTTTCTATAGGCACTGTGCATTCAATTAATACAAACGCATGTAATATAACTGAATCACCTCTTCTCCTCGTGGTCCTCCTGATGGTGTGTGTCATGATGATGGTGGTGGTGGTGGCGATGAGACGAGTGCCGGCGCTGATGGTGAGGATGATGATGGTGTTGACTGTGGTGATGTATCTGATGGTGAGCCATTGCCTGTGTTCTCGCTTCTTCTCAGAAACACAATTTAATTCAGTTGTGTGCAGTTTTTGTTGATTTCCAAGCTACAAATCACCCTCTGCAAGTAATATAATATTACACATATACATTGTCAGTTGCAAATCCACAAATGTTGTGCCTATGGAAATGCAAGGCTGACTAATAAGATTTAAAGGGATAGTTCACCCCAAAAAACGAAAATTCTATCAACATTTACTCTCTACTTGTTTCAAGCTATTATGATTTTCTTTCTTCTGATGAACACAAAAGAATATATTTTGAAGATTATTATTTGTTTTTTTCTACTATGGAAGTTTTCAGCTTTTTTCAAAATATCCTCTTTTGTGTTCAACAGAAAAAGAAACATACAGTTGAGAAATATCCACCCAGGCTCATTCTGAAAACGTTCTGCTATATACATTTCTGGAGAGCGCCAAATACGTCTCAGGAGCTACTTGTTTTGCAGTTTTTGTCTTCGTGAATCCACCAGAGGACGCTGTGTACGCTTTTTCAGATCTCAAATTTCTGGGCAGTGCCATTTGCGCCTGCTGTTCTTGTGTAAATCCACCAGAGGCCGCTGTCGACTGACTGTTTGACTGACTGACTGAATGACTGATTGACTGACCGATCAACTGACCCACCCTCCTCCTTCCCTAAACCCAACCAGCAGTTTTAAAAAGCAATCCAGAAAAAGGATTTTTACCATGTTTTCACATTTTACCACATTCTCACCCTGTTTTTTTACTTGTTCATTTTATTTTTTGGCTTCTGTTTTTGTCTTACCCGCTTTCTGGAACCGTTCTTTGCTGAACTGGAACCCCGTCATCGTGGTCAACTCCTCCACACGGAGGTAAGCGGTCAGCTGGTAAGCGCGAAAAGGAACTGCATCATACTGCCGTAGCGTTCGTTTTACAGAAGAAATGCAGTCATACGTTCCTCTGGCTACATAATTCGCGATCTCCAGAAATGTACATAGGGCTACATTTTCAGAATGAGCTTATGTTGATAGTTCATTTATTCATATAAAGAATACTTCATATATGGAAAACAATACACTGTAAAAAGCAATTAGCTATAAAAAGTCAGTAAACCCATTGTCTTAAAAGCAACTGTTTGACTTTACTTTAAAAAATGAGAAAACCTGTTGTAACTTGCAACTGTTATATTAACTTAACTTAATAACTTAATTTTTATAATTATTCAGTTACTTACTTAATAACTGAAGGCCGATTTACTCACATTTTTATGTAAAGTCAACTAATCTTTTTAAAAGCAACATGTATACTCATGTTTATTAAGTAAAGTCAACTAATCGCTTTAAAAGCAACATGTGTATTAATTTTTCTTAAGTAAAGTCAACTAATCTCTTTAAAAGCAACATGTATACTCATTTTTCTTAAGTA
>CAIGQW010053949.1:628273-641434 GCA_903798125.1 Danio choprae | reverse complement strand
ACTCATTTTTCTTAAGTATAGTCAACTAATCGCTTTAAAAGCAACATGTATACTCATTTTTCTTAAGTAAAGTCAACTAATCGCTTTAAAAGTAACGTTTACTAAAATTCTTAAGTAAAGTCGCTTATTTAGTAGAGTAATTGCTTTTTACAGTGTACATCAGTCTTTATTGATATAATTAATAGTCAAATAAACATAATAATGCACGCAATCCATTTCTCTTGCAGGTTTAATTAACATAAAATTAAATGTGTTGCAAGATAGCTAGGTGATATTGCGAAATCTTACCTTAAAAGGATTCAAAATCGCTTTACTCCCAACTGTATTATAAAACAAACCAGACAAGAGCTGCAGGCTTGAAGGGTTCAGGAGCGATGATGATGATGATGGGAGCTCTGGTATTTTCATCTTTTCTATGCGTGTCCGTCCGGCCCCTTTATTTGACACGGCTGATTTTCCAACAGCCATCAGCACAGTGTGAGCACCAGATGTCAATAATTCCTATCTCATTGTCTGAAGCGCCCGTGGCAAATTTGTGCGGCAATGGCAACAACATCAATTCAGAGCTAAAACAGCTTTTGAAAGGCAGATTATTTTCCATGGATGATAGCGGCTAACTTTTTATTTGCCGGTGCATCAACTGCATGCATTGTAGCATTTGGTTATGTTGCATTGATATATTTTTGTCAGTAGCCAAAAAAAATACATTGTATGGGTCAAAATGATCGGTTTCTCTTTTGTGCCAAAAAGCATTCGAATATTAAGATCACGCTCCATAAAGACATTTACGACTTTAAATATATCAAAACTTCATTTTCGCTTAGTAATGTGCATTGCTAAGCACTTTATTTAAACAACTTTAAAGACGATTTTCTCAATATTCATTTTTTTTAAACCCAGATTGCAGATTTTCAGTAGTTCAATAAATGTTTAATTTTCGTGGATTGAACTTAAAGCAATTAAGTTGTCCCAAAGAAAACCTTAAGAATTGTGTTGTTGCAGCTCATTTTGAATAAGTAGTTTGAACAAAAAGCAAACATCATTCTTTGTGTGTAGTTGCCAGCCAAAAATTGTCCTATATTGTCCAAAAATTGTCCTTACATTGTCATAAATCTTAAAACTGCATCAATTTTGAAATCCTATTTATTCAGCTTTTGGAAGATGTTCACTGTAAATGCTGGGTTCCACACAATCGGTTTGTGTTGAGACAACATGAAGGAATTAAGTTAACTTATTAGATTTTACATATTTAAGTTGATTGAACATAAAACTGTTAAGTTGTCTAAAAAACCTCAAGAATTGTGTTGTTTCAGCTCATTTTAAATAAGTAGCTTGAACAAACAGCAAATGTAATGTTTTAAGTGTAAGCACTTCATTTAGATAACAATAGTTCAATTCATTCATTTTCTTTTCGGCTTAGTCCCTTTATTAATCTGGGGTCGCCACAGCGGAATGAACCGCCAACTTATCCAGCATATGTTTTACACAGCGGATGCCCTTCCAGCCGCAACCCATCATGGGAAACATCCATACACACTCATTCACACACATACACTACGGACAATTTAACTTACCCAATTCACCTATAGCGCATGTGTTTGGACTTGTGGGGGAAACCGGAGCACCCGGAGGAAACCCACGCCAACACAGGGAGAACATGCAAACTCCACACAGAAATGCCAACTGACCCAGCCGAGGCTCGAACCAGCGACCTTCTTGCTGTGAGGCGATCATGCTACCCACTGCGCCACCATAAGGCTAGTTCTATTCACTGTAAAATGACATGCTGGGTTCCACGCGATCGGTTTGTGTTGAGACAACATGAAGGAATTAACTTAATATATTAGTTTACAAATTTTCGTGGATTGAACTCAAAGCAATTAAGTTGTCCCAAAGAAAACCCTCAAGAATTGTGTCGTTGCAGCTCATTTTGAATAAGTAGTTTGAACAAACAGCAAACATCATTTTTATGAGTGTAGTTGCCAGCCAAAAAATGTCCTATATGTTAAAATCTTCATCAATGGAAATCTTATTTATTCAGCTTTTGGAAGATGTTCACCGTACAAAAAGATTTTTGGGTTCCACACAACTGGTTTGTGTTGAGATAACATGAAGGAATTAAGTTAGCTTATTAGATTTTAGAAATTGAAGTGAACTGAACATAAAACAACGGAGTTGTCCCCCCCAAAAACATCAAGAGTTGTGTTGTTGCAGCTCATTTTAAATAAGTAGCTTGAACAAACTGCAAACATCAGGTTTTGAGTGTAGTTGTCAGCCTAAAAACGTCCTAAAATAGTCCTGTAATAAATGCTGGGATCCACACAATTCCTTCATGTTGTCCCAACACAAATCGGTTAGGTTAACAATCTTTTTATCAAACTGAAGTGGACTGAACATAAAACAATTAAGTTCTCTCCCCCCAAAAATAATTGTGTTGTTTCAACTCATTAAATAAGTAATTCAAACAAGCAGCAAAAGTCATTCTTTGAGTGTATATCTTAAAACTACATCAATGGAAATCTCATTTATTCGGCTTTCAGGAGATGTATAAGTCTCAATTTCGACACTTCTGGCTTTTTTTGCGGTGCAGGGTCACATATAGGAAATTCATGCATATTATTTGTCTTCATCTTATTTATTTACTCGCTTATTGATGAAAACATAATAAATAAAAAAGACATATAGGCTTCAGACATAGGCTTTGTCTGTCATCACTATTGATAATGTACGAGGGAGGAGGATTCATTCAGGATGGAGGCATTGGGAATCAATCTGAATGTACAATATTAGTCGTAATACACGTTTTACAGGCACATGTTTGGCCTCACCATTCATGCCACCATTTAACAATGTGAAACATCAGCTGGTCGCAGCACTGATGACATAAACATTGATCATGAAGCCTTATGAAACAATGACTTAAAGAGATAGTTCACACAAAATGCACTCTCTCATAATTTACTCATTTTTAACTCATAATTTACTCATAATTTATGTCCACTTGTTCCAAACCTGTATGAGTTTCTTTCTTCTGTTGAACACTAGAGAAGATATTCTGAAAAATGTTTGAAGAAAAGCAGCCATTGACTTCCATAGTATTTTTTTGTTGCTAGTATAGTTGTCAATGGCTGTATTTTACAGTATTATTCAATATATCTCCCTTTGTATTCACCAGAAGAAAGAAATTCATAAAAGTTTATAGTCAGAGGGTGAAAAATGTAGGAACCTTTAATCTTCAGGTGAACTGTCCCTTTGAGATTCATTATAGCAAATGCATATATTTTCATATAACTTCAGAATCATTTGCATTAATAATTTGGGTTCTTAGATGACAATATGCAAATAAACAATCATGCATTTCCACAAACTGTTAGAAGTGAAGTTTATTTATAAACTAATTTGGAGAGGATCACGTGCTTATGATTGCTGCGGCTGGTCCCGCATTATCCAATTCATGATTCATCAATCAGACGATTCCTAAGCCACTATAAATACCCTAAGTTCCATATAACAGCCATCTTCATTTTGAAGAATCCCCCCTTCCACCCTTACTTCCGCCCCGTGCTCACGTGGGTTTCCACCGGGTTCCCCGGTTTCCTCCCACCGTCCAAAAACATGCAACTTAAGTTAATTGATTAACCCAAATCGCCATCATAGACATGCTCCTAGTAAGTAGTCATCTCAAGAGCGATCACTATCTGTTCATTAGCTACTACAGCAGGGGGGTTCTCCAGATCTACCTGAGCTCAAACTCCCCTCTCGCCTTGCAAACGGGAGGGAGCCCCGGGCTCGAGGATCTATGAGCTCAGGGCTCTCTCACGGGACAGCATGCCAAACAAGCTTTATAACCAATCATCAGCTAAGTGTGAACTCTTGAAATTTATCTTTATATTTACAGTAACTGGCAGTGACCACAGTTTACTGCAAGTATTCTGACAATTTAGATATTTGCACTCTTCCGAACAATATGCTATGGCTACAAAAGCAATATTTGACTTTATTTGCGCTGTATTCTGTATAATAAAAGGCAATCCAAGCAATGTTACTTATAATTTTTTGTATTCTTTCATTTAAACTACACAAATATCTTTAAAACAATATACAGCTCACGTGAAGTTGACTTTGCTTATGGTGCACAAATCATACCTCTTCCAATCATTACTCTGATTTTTACAATTTTCTTTTTCTTGAGGACTTTCCTTGAAGGCCTGGGGACAAAACTACAGATATGTTCATCTCAGAGGAGTCCTCTGGCGGTCTTAAAAGTTTCATGATCCTGGAATATTCCTTCAACCATGCTGAAATAACTGAAACATGTCCTGCAACTGGTTGAACCCGTCTGGAGCTTCAGCGTTTTCGTCAGAGCAGCTTTCTGATACTTTCTAAAGTATCATTAGGCTGTGTTGTTTAGCTATGATTTACATTGTCCGTACAAATATAAGCTGTGCTGTACAGTACACTGTGCCCAACAATGCCATTTATTTTAGGACTACATGTTCGCAAAATATAATAACCTCATAGCTGTTTTGCTGAAATGAGGCTTTTGGGGGCTGTGCTTTGTTGCAAACATACATATCTGAAATTATTGGAGTAACTTTTTAAAGAAAATGCTATTTCAGTCTTTTAACAATTTATATTTAATTAAGTGTTACTTACGGTGACTGAGAGAGCTCATGAAGTGTAGTTTATTTATAAACTAATTTCGAGTGGATCACGTGCTTATGATTGCTGCGGCTGGTCCCGCTTTATCCAATTCATGATTCACCAATCAGACGATTCCTAAGCCACTATAAATACCCTAAGTTTCATATCACAGCCATTTTCATTTTGAAGAATCCCCCCTTCCACCCCTACTCCTCCTGTCCTAGATGGGTGGCACGGTGGCCCAGTGGTTAGCACTGTTGCCTCACAGCAAGAACATCACTGGTTCTAGTCCTTACCAAGCCATCCGACGTTTCTGTGTGGAGTTTACACGTTCTCCCCGTGCTCACGTGGGTTTCCACCGGGTTCCTCGGTTTCCTCCCACCATCCAAAAACATGCAACTTAGGGTAATTGACTAATCCAAATCGGCATCATAGACATGCTCCTAGTAAGTATTCATCTCAAGAGCAATCACTATCTGTTCATTAGCTACTACAGCAGGGGAGTTCTCCAGATCTACCTGAGCTCAAACTCCCCTCTCGCCTTGCAAACGGGAGGGAGCCCCGGGCTCGAGGATCTATGAGGATCTATGAAATGTGTCGGGGACACCAGAAAGTGGCGAACCGAACTGATTATTAGGGCTAATAAATACAAACAGCAAGCATATAAAAACGCATGCATATAAAAAACACTAACAAGTTGAAAAAAAACCCCATCAATTTAACAACACAAGCGCACATCACATATATTTTTTAAACATGCAGAACAGAACTGTATTACAAATAGTGCAGACCATAGCGGAAATGTATCGGGGACCCCAAAAAGTGACAAAAGGAATCGTCCGATCATTAGGGCTAATAAATACAAACAGAAAGAAACTGTACTATCAGAATGTTCAAATAAACAAAAAACTCACCTCTCAGATCTCTAACACCGCTGACTCTTAACAGGAAGCAGTCGGGTGTGTCACTTTTTGGGGTCCCAAAACACAATTCAGTTGCGGTTGCAGCACATTTCTGTATTTTCGTGTTGTCAAACTGATGAATAGGGTTTATCAATTTCATTCTTTT
Source organism: Danio choprae (assembly GCA_903798125.1). Taxonomy (NCBI): domain Eukaryota; kingdom Metazoa; phylum Chordata; class Actinopteri; order Cypriniformes; family Danionidae; genus Danio; species Danio choprae. Next base: position 635,722 of record CAIGQW010053949.1, on the reverse strand, counting down.
TTTTCGGCTTAGTCCCTTTATCAGGGGTCGCCACAGCGGAATGAACTGCCAACTTATTCAGCATATGTTTTACGCAGCGGATGCCCTTCCAGCTGGGAAACACCCATACACACTCATTCACACACATACACTACGTCCAATTTAGCTTACCCAATTCACCTATAGCGCATGTCTTTGGACTTGTGGGGGAAACCGGAGCACCCGGAGGACCTTCTTGCTGTGAGGCGACAGCGCTACCCACTGTGCTGCCTTTTATTAGTTTGTTAGTATTTTTCAATTTTTTTGACTTGCCGTGTGTTTAAGCTCTCAGCCATCATAATTTGATGTTTCTTGTGGATTTTTTTTGGAAATCTTCAAACATTGATTAGAAGTAAGTCTGTGTGTGTATTAACTGTAAACTAAACCTATTTTTATGTAGCTATGTTTTATTTATTCATGTTGTATACTTGTTGTGTTTCATGTTTTGTTTTGTGCTTGAATATAATTAACACAACACCTGCCACAGACATACAAATCCCTGGGCAGATTTCCAGGGTTTGATGCGTTTCCAGTTTGTTCGTTCCATTCCGTGCCAGAAACAATCAATGCTAAATTATATAACACTGGTCAGGCACCCAACCGTAATCAATGTCAAACTGCAAATGAAATTCAACCTTCAGGAAAAGAACGAACGGACACAGACCCAATCACAGCCCCAAATGAAAAGCCAGACAGGGACGATCATTTCCTCTTATTATATAATAGCAGCATGCACACAAGGACATTACAGCAGCCGAACTCATTGCCAACATGTCTTCAGGATCTGTTCGCCCCGCATTGATTATTGCTGTACCGCCGCGTTGTACAGCCTTATTGGATTTCTCTGTCCCACTGTAATACAAATATAAAATAATTCATCCCATCTCTTGGTAAAGCCTGATTTGAGAGGATTCACACTAACTTCCCCGACTAAAAAGAAAAGATGTGTGTTAAAAGTCAATTACACGTTCACTTGGTTGACTTAAATTCGTAAAAACGACTAAGTTAACTCCTTGGGATAACATGAAGGAGTTGTGTGAAACCCGGCATTTTTTACAGTGTACAGTACTGTGGCTCAGTGGTTAGCACTGTTGCCTCACAGCAAGAAGGTCGCTGGTTCGAGTCCCGGCTGGCATTTCTGTGTGGAGTTTGCATGTTCTACTCGTGTTGACGTGGGTTTCCTCCGGGTGCTCCAGTTTTCGCCACAGTCCAAACACATGCGCTATAGGTGCATTGGATCAACTAAATTGTCTGTAGTGTATGTGTGTGAAAGAGCGCGTATTAATGTTTCCCAGTGATGGGTTGCAGTTGGAAGCGCATCCGCTGCGTAAAACATATGCTGCATAAGTTGGCGGTTCATTCCGCTGTGGCGACCCCTAATGAATAAAAGGACTAAGCCGATGGAAAATGAATGAATGAGTACTGTGTAAAATCTTAAAAACACTTCATTTTAAAGCTCCTCCAAAAGACATTTGACTGACTATAACTGAACTTATTCTACTATCCTTTACTTAACCATCTTCTAGTACTCTAATTGGAGCGAGTTGCAAAGTTACTTACAGTTAACGTCTTCAGATCCACTTAGAAATCTGATATATGGTAATATATACAAATTACATATATGAAATGCATGTTCATATTTGGATTTTACATGTACAATATGTCATATATGCAACGTATATTTGAAAATATTGCAAAAATGTCATTACATTATTTTATCAACCATTGGATTTGCCAATATGTAGATATGTTCATATAGATTAGCTAAAAATGTATTAGCTATATTTTTGTGTAGGGTGGCTAGCACTGTCACCTCACAGCATGGTCGCTGGTTCGAGTCCCGGCTGGGTCAGTTGGCATTTCTGTGTGGAGTTTGCATGTTCTCCTCGTGTTGGTGTGGGTTCTCCTTGTGGAGAACCCTCGTTGGCGTGGGTGTCCGGGTGCTCCGGTTTCCCCCACAGTTTAAAGACATGCATCATTCATTCATTCATTTTCCTTCAGCTTAGTCCCTTTATTTATCAGGGATTGCCACAGCAGAATGAACCGCCAACTTATCCAGTATGTGTTTTACACAGCGGATGCCCTTCCAGCTGCAACCCAGTACTGGGAAACCAAAGACATGCAGTATAAGTTAATTGAATGAACTAAATTGGCCGTAGTGTATGTGTGTGAATGAGTGTGTATAGGTGTTTCCCAGTACTGGGTTGCGGCTGAAAGGGCATCCGCTGCATAAAACATATGCTGGAATAGTTGGCGGTTCATTCCGCTGTGGCAACCTCTGATAAATAAGGGACAAAGCGGAAAGAAAATGAATGAATGAATATTGTGTAATGAAAAAAATATATACAAGTGGCCATTTTGCCAGTATTTCAATATATAGCCTATTTATTGCATATATTTCATATATATTTAAAATCCAAAATGAACTTGTATGTTATATGTGTAATTTGCATATATTACCATACCAGATTTCTATACGATGAGGTGTTTAAACACTACTTCCACTTTAAAAAGGAGGATGAGATCGAAATAAGGAGGAAATCAATTTATAAAAGCCAAAAGTTAGTACAAGACAACAAAAGCCTAAATGAACGGAGGCAAAATACAATTATAAAATAAAATAACAATAATAATTACGTTGGCAGAAAAGCTCAGCCAATAGAACTGCCGCATATTAGCATCTTTCTCTTGAAAAACAGTCGCGCTGGATCCTCAACATGAATTGATCCATTCAACTGCACTCTTAGCCAGATTAGATTACTCTTGGATGGACTGTGTGTTGAAATGATCGATGTAAAGAAACCCCAACACAACCCAGAGCATACACTCTAAAGACATGCTGAATCAAAAAAAACAACAGACGGAAAAATATCAAGTTGGAGAAGTTTCAAAATGTTCAAAGATCAAGTGCTCACTCTAGTGGTGAAGCAGAGTAAAACTACAATATACACCAATGATGGCTTGCTGTTCGATTCCTATTCAATGTCTATATGCACATCTAAAAACACTAAATATTTGGAGCTCAACTAGTTTATTATTTAACCGATGTGTACGGTTCAAATTGACTATCCTTTTGTTATGTTCGGGGCTGTTTTTGCCCCATTCACTTCCATTATAATCACATTTTTTGATTGCAAAGCCATGACAGCATATAATCATGCATTCTTGATTGTTGGTGGTTTTCCCTGTTGGGAAGAGATCAAATGTGTCATTTGTACTGTTGATCATCAGTTGGCACCATTAACCCTTTAGATAAGCCTGTGCAAAAATGCAGTTATTATATGGAGTATAACAACAAATTATAGTGTGTGTGCATAAATACACTTACTGTGTTTACTATGTTCTGAGAGGTGAGGTGATTATTTAGAGCTTCTCAGACATATCATGGTAAGTGCTCAAAGGTCTCTCTTGCCCACTATACTCCATATAAAAGCCATAAAATACACTTTTTTGCACTTACAAATTTTACCTCTTCCGAACATGGTAAACCACCAATAATAGATAATGAATAATAATATAGTGCCATGGCACTGCATTAAAAAAAACTTTGATTATAATGGAAGTCAGGGGCAGCACTGTGGCGCAGTTGGCATTTCTGTGTGGAGTTTGCATGTTCTCCCCGTGTTGGCGTGGGTTTCCTCCGGGTGCTCCGGCTTGCCCCACAGTCCAAAGACATGCAGTACAGGTGAATTGGGTAAGCTAAATTGTCTGTAGTGTATGAGTGTTAATGGGTGTGTATGGATGTTTCCCAGTGATGGGTTGCAGCTGGAAGGGCGCTGCGTAAAAAAACATATGCTGGATAATTTGGCGGTTCATTCCGCTGTGGCGACCCCAGATTAATAAAGGGACTAAGCCGAAATGAAAATGAATGAATAATGGAAGTCAATGGGGCAAAAATAGCCCCCGAAAGGGTAGTTAATCTGGCCAGAATCTATTGTCGAGTTTTTTTTTTATTTCAAAGCATTTTCCCAAAATATGTGTCGCCAAAAATCATTCCATCTGCTGAAACAGAGAAAGATGTGGCCAAATTAAGACTCAAAATCCCCCCAGAGTGAGTGGAAACATCCTCAACAGAACACAAGAGTAAATAAGTGTTAAATTATAAATATTAAGCTACATAATTTAGCTAGACAATTGAATTTTAATTGAATATGCAAAGAGAGTTACATTAACGATCATCTCTTCTGTTGCCATTTTTAAAAAATACCTCCAACTTTCTATACGACAAAACATACACCTTTAAATCTGACAAGAGTTTACCCTGACAGAATGCTATTTATTCAGATATCATCCCACTACACTATGTACATGTGAGAAACAGAAGACATTAAAAAAAGATGCTTTGGGCTGAATGATTTGAACCAGACTCATCCATCAGATATGTAAAACATTAAGAGAGTTTTCCTTTTTCAGGAAGTGTAATGGCTGAATGCTGCTTGCATCATTGTGAAATGAATCATATCAGAGCAGAACTGCAACTGTTTGATCTCATAAAACATGCTTGTTAAATCGTCACGATTCGCCGGGGAGTAAGAATAACGAACAATGTCCTGAGCACACGACGGCTCTTCGGAAATTTCATTCAACAAACAGTTCAAAGCTTTCAGCTTCCTCAAACTCTGCGTTCATCTTGGCAGCAAGAACGTCCAACTCTGACATCTGAAAAAGTAGGAAAATGTCAATAAAAGAGTAATAAACGAAGTGTTTGATAACGAAGCATATTTGAAGCTTCAAACATATTTGTAAATGTGCCGTTTTCTGTATTTTATGGTTCATGTTTTCATTTTTTCCCCATTTATTTTGGATTTGCATTATGGGAGTTGATCTTTCTTCCAACTAGTGTGGTCACGAATCACGATACTGGAACTCCTAACTTCAATACGAGGAAAAATATCGATATCCTATCCGGCATGTAAGCCGATAATGAATAATGCCGCGGTCACACTAGAGTTTGAGTTTGCAAAATTCTGTCGTGTGGCGCTGCGAAAAGGGGCGGGATTAAACAAGATGATTAACATTTAAAAAAGCGAGCGATTGGTCCATATTTTACATTTCTGTACATTAATCTTCAAACTGCAAAATCTGTCAAAGCTTCCATTTCGGGTCTGTCGCATTCGCATGCATGTGAATGGAAGTCTATAAATAAATGATGATTTTGACATGTAAACTTACAAATAGATAGTCACAATTCCCTCTTTATGTTTTGACTTCATGTCTGAAGAAAAGCTTGCATAATACGGTCATGTTTCTCCATCCCAAACTCGCTCTCACCTTTATCTGTTGAACGCGCTTCCTCCTGGTGGTCTTTTTCCCCAGACACACACCAGGGATGTTTGGATCAACTTCTGGAGGGTTAGAAGCACTTTCATCAGCAGAGATGTTGAAGGAACCCACAGAGAAGGACATGGAGCCCAGAGGAGCGCTTCGAGACCCTTCTGTCTTCCGCATCACCTCTGGGGTCTGAAGACGCTCGAAGCCAAACAGGGTCTGTCTGTCGTGGGGAGAAGAGGAACGGGCAGGTTTGGGACTTTCGAAGGATTTGTCCCCCATACTGAGGCGACTGTAGGAGCGCCGCACTTTCTGGGACCAAACAGAGTCCTGTTCTGATTCTGTGGGCTGAGGAGGAGGAGGAGATGAAGACGGGAGGATTGGAGACAGGACAGATGTCTTGGGCTCTGCTGATATGGCCGGCGAAGATGTCAAGACTTTGGAGCGCTTTGTTGACACTTCAGATATTCTCTCCACCACATTCTCCTTGTTACTGTTAGACAAGGCCTAGATGGAGATTTATGATTAATATTGTTAATAATATAAATGATTAGTTAGATACTTTATTGATCTTGAAGGAAATCCAGTCCTCCGATAACATCCCATACATAAAATACATAGACACGACACATATAAACACACACACACATAAACACACACAATCACACAAATGCAATTGTGTTAAAGGGATAGTTCACCCAAAAGTTAAAGTGAGCTCATCATTTACTCTCCCTCATATGGTTTCAAACCCGTTTGCGTTTCTTTCCTGTTGATCACAAAAGAAGATATTTTGAAGAATGCTGGTTGTTGGCAACCATTGACTTCCATAGTGGTAAAAACTTTAATGTGGAAGTCAATGGGTGGCGGCAACCAGCATTCTTCAAAATATCTTCTTTTGTGTTCAACAGAAGAAGCTTTAAAACCATTCTTTTTTTTGGGTGAACTACCCCTTTAATGTCCTACAAATAAACATAACCATTAAATAAGGGATGACATAGAATTTGTTACATGTACCTGAGTTTTCCGGGGAGCAATTTTCCGAACAGTGATCGACCGCTTCATGGCCACTGGTGGAGGCTTTAATAAGAGTAATATTATTATATTATATACAATTAACCTGGGGGTTACTGTTGTATGATGCATTAATAATTAATGCTGACAAGGGGTAACTGGGAAGCACTTAATTTATGACAATTAACAACAAATAATTAATTCATTTATTCAACAACTACTTGCTATTGATTTACAATTCTGAGAGCGAAAATAACAGGGTAGCACCAAAACAACCTTACTTTGTCAACTCACAACACTCAGTTTGTATTTTTACATCTATTTTACCATATATATAGACGTGAAGATCTGATTAGTGTCAATGTTTCATCAATGACTTTCTAGTAAACTCACCACCACTTTAGATGGCAGATTCTCGTCATTTGCCGACAATCTGCTGGACCTCCTTCGTGCAGGACTCTTTCCATTTGACTCTGTACAAACAACAAACTTTGTGTTTAGAAAGAAAAAACACTGAATGGATCAAGCTAGCATTATAAAGCGTTCATTCCCAGTCGTTATTCATTTTATACGAACACAGGGTAACTGCAGATTATACCGTTACAAACTAAGTGTTACGTTCACAATAATAACACTCACTTGTGATTTGATCGCTGCTTTTCCTCGACGTTAATCGTGGGCTTTTGGTGCTCATCTTGCAAAACGTCACCGATCCAGTCTACAAAACAGACAGCTGCTAGCTAGTAAGCTAACACAATAAACACTCGAGAAATTTACAATGCGGCGATCTCAGCACGCATACAATCAGAGCCGTGGTTTTGTTTCGTTTATACTTTGTTATCTGTATTAATAACCAACAAACAGCTAAAATTCAGTCTCTTTGGGTAAACATGAATCGACTCTACTTTTTAAATTCGCCCGCCTTCACATTGTAGTAACAAACATGGCGGACGAGGGGTGGAGCCAACGCAACTTCCGGTGGGTTGTTTAAGCGTTGCCTTTATTTATTTATTTGAGCAGTGAATAATAACACAATTATATAAACGTAACAAGTAGTAATACTTGACTAAGTATACATTGTTATATTATTAAAGTAAGGTAAGTTCAGTGGGTTATGTACTCCATCGTTGTTGTATTTTCCAAAAATAAATA
>CAIGQW010053949.1:595205-627873 GCA_903798125.1 Danio choprae | reverse complement strand
TGTCAGACATTTAAACAACATCTATGCAATGCATCGCAGATGTTCATTATGTTAGGTCTGTGAGACATCTTAGCAAAGCATGTAGCAAAGACGTCGTTTTTTATTTTTTATTTAGACATTCCCTCATCCATACTGCTATAAATAACAGTAACAGTTACAGATTATACATCTGTCTACACATATATGATAAGCTCAAGTATTTTCTTAATAAGCTCAATAATACAACAGCTGAGGAATCATTTGTAGAATTTTATTATATTATATTATCCTTTATATTTTTCAACAAAACCAATTAAAAATTTCAAGTTCAAGATTCATCGTATAGAGGTAAAGAAGACGCCTCATTAACAAATAAAAACGTTCGATCGAATGTGATGGTTAGCAGATGTTACGATCTTTCAAAGACGTCTCCGCGACCTACGTGTGCTATCTGGGTACTATTTTAAAAAACAATATGATCCGAAATCATTCTCACTTGAGCAGAATATGAGTGCATTAAAAGTAGTAGTCTATTAAACAACTAATCCTGAAATGCATGTAGGCCTATATCTTGGTTTCCACAAAAATATAAAGCACCAATTCTAATAGTATTATAATAACTGTGGACAATAAGCATTAGAATTACATTTTGGATGTTTCAATTAGGGGACAATGTTAAACCATAACCGAAACACTACACGCTGGCGACACCTGCTGGTCGAACCTGTGAAAATACAATAACAACAGCCCAAATGCAGGGGCACATTTCACAAATGACATATATTTACGTTAATAATCAAATAACTGAAGTGTAATTACATATAACGCGTATTCAAAACGTGTATTGTTTGCCAATCAAGCTTTAGAGACTATTAAACATCACTCACCATTGTTCCATTATATATGCTTGTTTGTCGTTAAAAAATCCAAGATGGAACTGGGAAACCAACGAGATATTCCTCATCGTTTACTCACACTCAATTGCTTTTAAGTTTTTATGAATTTCTTTCCTCAAAATAAGATATTCTGAAGTATGTTGGAAGAAGTAGCCGTTAGCATCCATAGTAGGAACAAAAATGCTATGGAAGTCAGTGGCTGTTTTTTCCCAACATTCTTCAGTACATTATCCTTTGTGTTCAACAGAGGAAAGAAACTCGAATAGGTTCTGAACAAGTGGAGGATGAAGAAATGATGACAGTCTTTCATTTTGGGGTGAAATATTCCTTTGAAACAGTGTTAACCTAGTAGTTAAAGTTGTTTTTAGCAGTGCTACTATTTTTTAAACAACTTTTTGGAGGATGTACTTTTGGGAAATACAAAATATATTACTAGGCTCAAAATATTCATTCATTCATTCATTTTCATTTCGGCTTAGTCCCTTTATTAATCTGGGGTCGCCACAGCGGAATGAACCGCCAACTTATCCAGCATATGTTTTACGCAGCGGATGCCCTTCCAGCTGCAACCCATCCCTGGGAAACATCCACACACACTCATTCACACTCATACACTACGGACAATTTAGCTTACCCAATTCACCTGTACCGCATGTCTTTGGACTTGTGGGGGAAACCGGAGCACCCGGAGGAAACCCACGCCAACACGGGGAGAACATGCAAACTCCACACAGAAACGCCAACTGACCCAGCCGAGGCTTGAACCAGCGACCTTCTTGCTGTGAGGCGATTGTGCTATCCACTGCGCCACCGTGAGGCCCAGCTCAAAATATTTTATTATTATTATTATTATTATATATCTTTTGCAGTAACATTAGTGACCCAGGTAACAAAGATGGCCCAGATTTGGCATAAAGCAGGCATTCATTCGGCACTGGCATACAGCATGTGGGCCAAACATGGCTCGGGTTTGGCAGAGGTGGCACCATCTTAAAGGCGGCACACAAGATTTGGGCCAGATGTAAAATGTAGTATTTGGCCCAGATGTTAAAAATTGATATGTGGGCCAGGTAAGTTTGGCCTGTCTTGACCCACATTTAAAATACATTAAAATAATATTTGAGTAAAGAAAAAAATTCTACCAATCAGGCCGCTTTGAGGAAAAGCACGTCCATAGTGCTTCATGGGTTTATCAATTTCATTGCAATCGTGACACACCAACCTATCTGGCCCAGTTATAAGTTATTAACTTGGCTGAGACTTGTTTGGCCCTTGTATGGAAGCCAGACTTGGTCCAGTCATGTACCGTAATTCACTGCGGCATATGGGCCAAGCAAAAGCTGAGTGTGTGGGCTAGAGCTGGGCCAGAGGAAGTTTGCTATGTGGGAAGGCTTATGATTTTATCTATGACCAGTACTGTATGTTAGTTAAAAGACACAGCAAACACTGTCATAACTTTTTTGAAAACCAAGTTTATTGTGAATCACTGCTTCATCATTTATCAGAAAGCTTCATTTTCAAAAACAATGTCAGGCTTTCAGAAGAGCAAAATAGCCCTAGTACGTTTCCTACAGACAGTTAAGGATGCTCTTCAGGCCCATACACATTGATAGAGCAGCACATTAGCATTAATATACAACAAGTGTTTTTTTTTATGCCCTTAAAAGAATTTATGAAGTTTATTTCCATAAGATTTACCCCATTTGACCTTTATACAAATAAATGTCTCACAAACAACCTTTGAAACACTAATGAACAACGTCATACATACCAGATCACCAAACAAAAACAGTAAGATGATGTTTTTCTCCTCCAGTTTTGTATTTGGGCCACCATTTCTGAACAGATAATGATCAAGATATGCTTTATAATTATGATTTGTTGATGAGAAGTGATGAAAATTTCACGACCGTAGAATAACTTACTCTTTATATTAATACTTCTCTTACAGTATCCAAACTGTTTGATGCACCAAAGGCTTTTTTAAGGGCTTGAGAAGTCCATCCTCCAATCCACTAGAGGTCAGAAGTCCAAAGATCTAAAAATCAAGCCTACATTGGATGTTTTCAGCTTATAACCACCATATAAAGCAGTGTTTCTCAACCACGTTCCTCAAAGACTACCAGCTCTGCACATTTTCCATGTCTCCTTAACCAAACACACCTGACTCCGATCATCAGCTCATTAGCAGAGACTGAAAGACCTGAAATGGATGTGACAGATAACAAAAGACATCCAAAACATGCAGTGTCGGTGGTCAGCCAGGAACGTGGTCGAGAAACACTGATATAAAGAATAAAAGAGCATTCACTACAAGGTACTTTTCAAGTGAACATACACTGCAAAAAAATGCTTTTATTACTTAAAGTGTCTTGTTTCTAGTCAAAATATCTAAAAACTCTTAAATAAGAAGCATTTTATTGATACGTAAAAGCATATTAGTTATATTTTCAACAATATTAAGTCACAATTAAGTGAGTTTTTCCTCAAAACATGCTAAATTATCTGCCAATGTGGTCAGTAAAGTAATCCTACTTCAAATCGAAAGCAACATTATATTACTGACTCCCCTGGCAGATTATTTTGCTTGTTTTAAGGAAAAACCTGCTTAATTTTGACTCATTATTTCTGAAAATAAAACAATACGTGTTACTTGTCTAGAAAATGATTCTTGATTTAAGAATTTTTAGATATTTGGAGTAGAAACAAGTCAAAAACAAGTAAGAAAAGCACTTTTTTAACAGTGTGAACCCCCCCTTTTCCTCCTAACAGTCATTCGGTGCAATAAAGGCAGGTAAAAATCGCCCACTGATGCTTGCTTTAAAGTGACCGAAAGGTTTAGGCTTATATGGCGAAGTGGAAAAACCACACCCAAAAAAACACTCACAATAGTCTTTTTTTTTTGTGTGTGCACTCTTTGTTTCAAGGCATAGTATTGCATGTGTAAATGCTGCGGGATCATGGAAGCGTGACCCTAGAAAGTTTGATCGTCGTTGCAGGAGTCTGTCCAGTGGCCGAACACCTCACAGATGTCGCAGTACGGTCTTTCGTCATTGGGACTGCCGTGGTAGGCGGTGTGCGGTGGTGAATCCTCCATCTGGTCCTGGGTGGGACAGTCTTCGGTGTCGTGCAGGTCGAAGCAGTCGCAAATGTCACAGAAGAGACGGGGAGGAGGCTTCTTTTTAATCGCAGGCTCGGTGTGACTAGGTAAGAAAAGAGAAGATTTGTGAAAACCATTAGCATTGACATTGGGTGGTAGTGGCATGTATAATCATACTAGCGCTGTGTGATGGGACTTAGTTAAAATCCTTATTATTCATACAGTTGAGGTCAGCATAATAGTTTTAATATCTCATTATACCTGATTTCTTTTATCTTTGCCATGATGACAGCACATAATATTTGACTAGATATTTTTCAACATACTAGTATTCAGCTTAAAGTGACATTGAAAGGCTTAACCAGGGCTAATTAGGTTAAGTTAGTCATCATTGTATAACAGTGGTTTGTTCTGTAGACAATTGAATAAAATATTGCTTAAGGGGGTCTAATAATAGTGACCTTAAAATGAGATAATAAAAAAATTAAAAACTGCTTTTATTCTAGCCGAAATAAAACAAATAAGACTTTCTCCAGAAGAAAAAATATTATAGGAAATACTGTGAAAAATTCCTGAACCTGTTAAACATCATTTAGGAAATATTGAAAAAAAAAAAAAGGGGGGCGAATAATGTTGACCAGATAGATGTGACCCTAGATCACAAAATCAGTATTTTTGTGGGAAAAGCCAAAAATACATAGTATTTTGGCATAAAATACGATTTTTATTTTATGCCAAAAATCATTACAAAATCATCATCACATTTTTTATTTAATTAATTAATTAAATTCTATACATTTATTTTTTTTATTTAAACCAAGCAAGCATTTGATTGAAAATAGATCATTTATTTATCAAATTATTTAGAAAATAGAGAAAAGAAATTGGAGTTTATTTAAATGAGCAACACCCGACTCACAGAAATACTCATGTGAAAGTTGAATCAAACGTGTTAGGAGAAAGTTTGTGTTTCGAAAGTGAAATGAAAATAAATGAGAGTAAAATAACAAAAGAAACACCTGTTGTTACGGCTGTCCATTTCAGCAGCACCGTTTCCATTGAGCGCCGCTTCGGCCATCTTCTCCAGCTTAGATTTAAGGTCTTCATTCTTCCGTTGCAGTTCCACAATGACGGAGTTCAGGAACTCAACCTTCCCAGAAAAAATACAGTCGTTAATTAGCGTTTAAGTGTTTGAAATGTGCAATTATTAATCAATGATTCAAAACCGTCTCAAACCAATAGAAACCCCATTCCCATTGCTTTAAGATTACACTACGGCATTTTTTAAGGCGTCGCATGACATAATCACATCTAATAATAATAATGTGACATAATCACACCTTTTTAATAGGGATGCAACTGGGCCGAAAACAAAAATTCTGGATGCTATTGGCTGAAAACTGATACGGCTTTGTAATAATTCTGTATTACTTTATTAAATAAATAACTTTTAAAATTTAACTCAACTTAAATTATACCAATTTTAATAAATAACCAAATTGCACTGACAGTAAAATTGGATTGACAGTAAGAGGCGTCATTTTAGCAGTGTTACCATGAAAACACAGTAACGCTATAGCAAGCAGCAAGAACAAGTACACTACATACAAACGTCCCGTCAGCGCAATATTTGAGTAGACTTTCTGGGGTTTTTTTTGGTGAGCATGTGCAGTTCATGCATAGATAAGTATGTGTACATGAGCGGAATATACACAGGGCAGAATATTGAGCTGTTTTGAACTTTGAATTATTTTACATGTTTTAGGAAATTCGTTTTTTTACACATCATGTACATCAGGTGATTTACGGTGACAATAAATCGCAGATGATACATATGATGCAAAATTATCATCATGTCATTGCATAAAACATGCTAATAAATTAGTTTGGTCTGTATAATTTGACCTGCATTGAAAAGGTTTGAACTGAAATCTTGATATTTAGTGAATTATACAAATTCATAGTCATTCAACACTTATAATTACAGCTCACAAACAGTAAAACACTTTTTGTTTGTAATTTCTAATGTATTTTGATACAACAGAATACATTTCTTTAATCAAGTTTTACACTGACGCTGTAATTAGTTGCTGAATATGCTCAATCACATGTATGTCAGTGAACAAAGGAGTGTGTGATTACAGTGATGCTTTCTATAAACTGAGAAACATGTACAGTAGGGAAAACACTCTGTGTACCTGATGCTCAGCATTCTCCTTCGCCTCCTTCCACATTCGTAAGGCAGAATCATCTGGATGGCACATAAGCAAATAAGTCATGTACAGTTGATGACAAAATTACTAGCCCTCCTATGAAATTTGTATTATTTTTCAAACATTTCCCAAGTGGGATTTAACAGAGCAGGGATATTGTCCACAGTACTTCCTATAATCATTTTTTATTCAGGGGAAAGTCTTATTTCTTTTAAATAGACTGAAATACTCATTCATTCATTTTCATTTCGGCTTAGTCCCTTTATTAATCTGGGGTCACCACAGCGGAATGAATCGCCAACTTATCCAGCATATGTTTTACGCAGCGGATGCCCTTCCAGCTGCAACCCATCTCTGGGAAATAGACTGAAATAAGCAGATTTTATTTTTAAAAACAATTTTAAGGTCAATATTATTAGCCCCCTGAAATGATTATTTTTTTGATTGTCTACAGAACAAACCACTGTTATCAAATAACTTGCCATATTATCCTAACATTTCAAGTTAAAGGTGCGGTGGGTGATTGTCTTCAGAAACATTATTTATTATTATTTTTTTATAATTATTTTTTTCGGGTTTTTCACCTTTATTGGACAGGACAGTAGAGAGAATTGACAGGAAAGTGTGGGGAGCAGAGAGAGGGGAAGGATCTGCATAGGACCTCGAGGCGGGAATTGAACTCGGGTCGCCGTGAGCACCGGAGTGCATGTGTCGATGCACTTTCCAGTACGCCATTGGCACCGACCAGAAACATTTTTTGTTGTGCTGATTGAAAGTCTCTTGACATTCCAATAGTAATGATTCAAGTAAATGATCTAAATGTATTTATATGTATTTTTATATTCTGGGTAAGGCATAAAACTAAAAAAATGTTCGTCCAATTAAATATAGTGTCTGGCCGACAAATCCCATAATTCTGATAAGTAGCCCAAACGGTCTGTCTGCAAATGAGGATTTGTACAACTGCGCACCTCTGTTCACGCAGATCCACTATTTGCGTGTGTATGCGCGCCACATGTTTATGTGCACACGAGACAATTCATTCAATCATTTTCATTTCGGCTTAGTCCCTTTATTAATCTGGGGTCGCCACAGCGGAATGAACCCCCAACTTATCCAGCATATGTTTTACGCAGCGGATGCCCTTCCAGCTGCAACCCATCACTGGGAAATATCCACACACTCTCATTCACACATATACACTACGGACAATTTAGCTTACCCAATTCACCTATACCGCATGTCTTTGGACTTGTGGGGGAAACCGGAGCACCCAGAGCTCGAACCAGCGACCTTCTTGCTGTGAGGCGAACGTGCTACCCACTGTGCCACCGTGAGGCCCACATGAGACAATAACGGCGGTAAAATCAAATGCTGAATCAAAACTTTTAAAAATCCTGAATCAATATTGGATTTAGTTTTGTACGCTGGAGGAAGGACGACACCATGGCTGAAGTATTTCTTTTAGACAGGGAATGTTATGTTTTAAAACCCTTTTAGTCGCGCAAAGCTGATGTAGAGTGTGTTGTTACGAATGGGTTATATGCACTGAAGTGTTGTTCAGCCACTGAAAATAGTCACATCGATCTTTCGCCGGAAGATGTCAATTTCATAAGGCACCTTTTACAGCATCGGTAATGTAGATTTATATTTAGTTTAACAACAAAACATAAGTAAACAGCGCTATTATACCTAGCCTGCTTTACTGAGGCGAAGTTGGTTTTATATTCACATTAGTTCATTTTTGAACAATGACAGCCCGTGACGCGCTCCCTATATTGTTTACCGCTACTCTGAATATTCGGTCTGAAATAGCATGCAAGTATGGCTTAGTAATAAGTGGATTTCCTGCACGCCGCCGACCAACCACTAAGCATACAGTAGTTGCTTTAAGACAAAGCGCATGAGAGAGTGAGACCAACGATCCTTGCATGCATGAAATAGTATATTATGACAAGTTTTGCTTGCTAACTACATAACTGAAAAGGTGTTAGATATAATACAGTTTTTCATTTGGAATCGTAGTATTATGAAGTACTGTAAAGTTTTCTAACTGGCGAATGACATGAACTAGTGGGTTGTCTGCTGTCATCTTTTGGCTTTGGACGGCAGGAGAGGACTGTGTTTCAAAGATATTATGCTAACCCGTTAGCATTTTGGCAGATCACCTACTGCACCTTTAACATAATAATCTAGTTAAGTCTTTGACTAGAACTTTAAGCTACATGTAAATAGAATGATTATGTACTGTGACCATGGCAAAGAAAAGGGAAGTTAGATATTACAAATTAAAGCAATAATGTTTAAAAATGTGCTGAAAACAAAAACTTCTCCCCGTTAAGCAACACTTGGGAAATATTTGTAAAATAATGATAATAATAATAATTTTGACTTCAACTGTATATTGAACATGTTAATAAGTGTTAAATGTAAAATCTAGGTTTTTAAGGTAAATTTGAAACCAACAAAATTAATGCACCGTGTGTTCTCCTTATGAAATAGTGAAGAAAATGTTTGGGTTTTTTAAATATTGGCTTTCATATAACCACGTTTACAGACTCAAACACATTAAAGGACCCCTTTAAAGGGATAGTTCACCCAAAAATGAAAATTCTCAACATTTTCTCACCCTTCACTTGTTCCAAACCAGTTTGACTTTCTTCTGTTGAACACAAAAGAAGATATTTTGAAGAATGCTGAAAACCAGTAACCATTGACTTCCAGTATTTGTTTTTCCTACTATGGGAGTCAATGGTTACAAGTTTTTTTTTAGCTTTCTTTAGCTTTCTTTAGAATATCTTCTTTAGTTTTCATCTAAATAAAATAAAATACTCGAGGGTGAATAAACCATGAGTAAATGCTGATTTAGGCAGCATGGTGGCATAGTGGATAGCACATTCGCCTCACAGCAAGAAGGTCGCTGGTTCGAGCCCCGGCTGGGTCAGTTGGCATTTCTGTGTGGAGTTTGCATGTTCTCCTCGTGTTTGCGTGGGTTTCCTCCGGGTGCTTCGGTTTCCCCCACAATTCCAAAGACATGCGGTACAGGTGAATTGGGTAAGCTAAAATTGTCCGTAGTGTATGTGTGTGTGTGTGTGTGTGTGTGTGTGTGAATGAGTGAATGTGTATGGATGTTTCCCAGAGATGGGTTGCGGCTGGAAGGGCATCCGCTGCGTAATACATATGCTGGATAAGTTGGCGGTTCATTCCGCTGTGGCGACCCCAGATTAATAAAGGGACTAAGCCGAAAAGAAAATGAATGAATGAATAAATGCTGATTTTTGGGTGAACTATCCCTTTAATATAAGCTATAATATCATGCATAGTGCTGTACCTGAGGCGTTATCTCCTTTGCTGGTGATCTGAGTGTCAGCTAAACTCCTCTCCAGACCTTTCAGTCGCTCCTGAAGCTGAATATTCTCACTCTTCTGAGATTTGAGACTGGACTGCTGCGCCTGCGTCTGATCCCGCAGACCACTCATCTGCGTGCAACAAACACAAGAACTAAGCAAAAACACTCTAACGTGCACCAACACACTCAAAGAACCCAAACCGACTGTTACCTCGTTTCTCATGGAGTCTAACTCTTTGTCCTTTTCTGAGATCAAGGCACTCTGGGTTTGAAGAGATTGCTGAAGCGCTGCTTTCTCCTTTTCCGTTTCTTTTGATAAAGTGCTTTCCCTGTGCAGAGGACAGACCGCATGTTCAAGTTTAAATTTACTTTAGTTATACAGTAGTCCCTCGCCAAGACGCAGTTCACCTTTCGCAGCCTCGCGGATTTTTTTTTGTGCAATTTGACATGATTTGTTTTTTTACAACGCATTGTGTTCTGCGTCCTGATTGGCTGTAGACCATTGTCAATCAATCCCCTCCGTGCCGTGTCTCCTGTACAGTACAGAATGCGTTCAGCTTGCCAAATTTACATAAATCGTCGAGCGCTAGCAGTGTGACTCTAAAGTGCTAAACCCCACAATGTCAACAAAACGTTCTGCACTGTCAAAGGCACCTGCTGGAGTACCCAAAAGGCAGAGGAAGATGCTAACCATCGCACAAAAAGTTGGACTTCTGGACATGCTAAAGGAAGGTAGAAATTACGCAAGTGTTTAAACAGAAAATAAACGAGAGAAAAGTGTGAAAATATGAATGCTTGTCTGAGAAAAGTGTATAAAGTGTGCAGTGAGGGGTTTTACAGCCTTAAAACATCTATAATAATTGTAAAAAATAAAGCGGACTATTCACAGATTTCACCTATTGTGGGCTAGTTTTAGAACGTAACTCCTCTGATTAATGAGGGACCACTGTATAGCACGTATAAAACAGCCACAAGACTGACCAAAGTACATTTGAAGTCAAAATTATTAACCCCCCTGTATATTTTTCCCCCAATATCTGTTTAATGGAAAGACGATTTTCAACACATTTGTAAACATAATAGTTTTAATAACTCATTTCTAATAACTGATTTCTGTTATCTTTGCCATGATGACAGTACTTGGATACTAGAATTCAGCTTAAAGTAACATTTAAAGGCTTAGGTTGATTAGGCAAGTTATGGTAATTAGGCAAGTCATTGTATAACAATGGTTTGTTCTGTAGACAAAAAAAATAAGGGGGCTAATAATAGTGACCTAAAAATGGTTTAAAAAAAATTAAAAACTGCTTTTATTCTAGCCGAAATAAAACAAATAAGACTTTCTCCAGAAGAAAAAATATTATAGGAAATACTGTGAAAAATTCCTGAATCTGACAAACATAATTTGTGAAATATCTGAAAAGGAAAGAAAAAAAATTACAGGAGGGCGAATCATTTTAACTTCAACTGTACATCAGGAAAACAAGAATTATGAAAAATAAAAACATGCTACATTTATTAATGCAGGCATGTACAGTCAGAATGCTTCTATTACAGCAACAACAAGGCAAGGACTTCTATACAAAACAGTGAAAAATGACATCAAATGTCCAGTAGCTGCTCACCTCATTTCTATCTTCTTCAACTGACTGTTGAGGCTGTCACGCTCCTTTTTGAGCTGCATTAAGGGTGAAACGGAAACAGGAATTTAGAAAAAGTCTGCACTGAAAGCTATAATTCTCATATTTTAATGGCTATAGTATGTCTCAATCACACGTTGAGCCCTGGGGTCATGGTTAATAATACACTACATTTATTTTCTAAATACATCTATGAGGATACACAGTAGCATCGTGTCCAGTTGGTGTGTTATAACCAAATACATCTGCACATTATTTTAGAATGACTGACTAATCATTCATTCATTCACTTTCTTTTCGGGTTAGTCCCTTTATTAATCTGGGGTTGCCACAGCGGAATGAACCGCCAACTTATCCAGCATATGTTTTACGCAGCGGATGCCCTTCCAGCTGCAACCCATCGCTGGGAAACATCCATACACACTCATTCACACACATACACTACGGACAATTTAGCTTACACAATTCACCTGTACCGCATGTCTTTGGACTTGTGGGGGAAACCGGAGCACCCGGAGGAAACCCACGCGAACACGGGGAGAACATGCAAACTCCACACAGAAATGCCAACTGACCCAGCCGAGGCTATATATATGCTAAAACAATAGTGGCCACTAAAAGTAAAGTAAATAAAAGCACAGTAATTTCCACATCCAGTGTGAAAGCCACTTCAATTCACAGCATGGAGTGTCTACGGCTGGAAGAAGAGCTAAAAATTCAGTGCATCCCTACTTATTAAAGTCTGCATGAACCGGAAGCTACAACCACTTTTTTCTTCTCATATTGGGACGCAGTTTCTTAAGAAATGGAATAATTAAATAAAATGAAAAATAAAGTGGGCGTGGCTTGTTTTTTTTCTACAGCAAGCTGATTGGATGTAGTAAAGTAGGCATTTAATTAAACAAAAACTCAGGAAAAGGGTTTGGGGAGAGTTATTACAACCTAACAGACTCCTCCTCCTCACCATTTCTGTTTGTTGTCAGAACTGAGTTTGAGGGGCGTGGTTAAGCATGTTAGCCACGCCCCAATACCTCCGACAGACATAATTATTGTAAATATTTTTTTACAATTATTTTTGTTCTTAAATAAACATGCACCGATGAATTGTTCACCACAAAACTAGCAATGTGAGCTAACAAAATCAATGTGGTTAGTTTTGATTTCATTTGTACTTTAAAATGTTACAACACTCAGTCCAACTGTGTAACCTTTGACTATTCCACTGAACATCATAAAAATTATTTCATGAACAGTCGTACTACCTCGTTTCTCATGGAGTCTAACTCTTTGTCCTTTTCTGAGATCAAGGCACTCTGGGTTTGAAGAGATTGCTGAAGCGCTGCTTTCTCCTTTTCGGATTCACTTGTTAAAGTGCTTTCCCTGAACACAACACAGATTATACTCGTTCATTTGGGTTGAGCAGGGTCATCACATAAAAAAGCTGATACCATTACTTAAAGTGCATCTACTGTATATATCAGTGTTTCCCAACCCTGTTCCTGGAGGCACACCAACAGTACATATTTTGGGTGTCTCCCTCATCTGACCCATTAGCTTCAGGTTTTTGGAGTCTCTTCTACTGTTCTGTTGAGTTGATTCAGGTGTGTTTGATTAGGAAGAGGTTGAAAATGTGTACTGTTGGTGTGCCTTCAGGTACAGGGTTGGGAAACACTAGTGTATATGATTTCATAACAAATCATTTGTTTATTGTTCCATACCTTTTCTTCATCTCCTTTAGCTGATCGTTGAGGTTATCACACTCCTTTTTGAGCTGCATTAAATAAAAGAATAAAATTTAGAGCTTTTAACTCCTAAACTAGAATATTAATGTTCACAAAAGTCAAATTCAGCAAATAATTTAGACATAAAATACATATAACACATTTCAGAACAGTTTTATACATTTAATAAATAATAATAATCATCCTCTTTATAATAATTATTATTATTGTCATAAAATGATGATTATTATTATTATTATTTCATTATTAATATTATTATATTTGAATATATATCATAAAATGATTACTAAACAGCAAAACTAACGATTATGTTCAATTATCTTGACACTAATTAGACAAATGTACTAATCTATAGTAAATAAATGCGATTTTAACATACATTTAGTAGTATGTTGCTGTCTTTGAGGCTGTTGGCAAGATCCATGGTTAGCTTTTCCTTCTCATTTTTCAGATCGTCCACTGCCCGGGTTTTCTCGACAGCTGCTTGTTTCAGCTCCTCACTGAAACGCATTACCATCATTTATTCAAACAACAGAGATTCAGAGCAAACCTTCTTTTGGGGTCAAAAAAAAGAACCACAGTCAAATGTTACAAATAAAAAGACATTTGCGGCTGACTGTATTGCATATGCATGAAATAAGAGGCATTTAAAATCTATTATGCAATTAAAAATATTCCAGATTTCGTTTTGGAAGGCTCCTATAATAGGCTTAAATGCAATGCATTTTCTCAAACATTTACATTTAATGAGCTAATTTCTCCGTCTCAAAGGAATTAGAAGTTTTACAAACATAAATAAACAAATATATATTAACAAAAAACAAATATCGTTTGTTATTTTATTGTAAAATTATGAAATTGCATAATCTGTTTAATTCCCTACTATTAAATATTGTGCAAATGCAAAAAGCAAAAAAATGAAATGGCAAAAAAGTCAAATAAGATATTTAAGATAAACAAAACATGAAAAAAACACCTCTATGCAAATAAATATCATGTGAAAATATTCAGATTTCACAATGGAGATCACTCACATTTCTTTACTGAGACTGTTGATTCTCTGACTTTCAGAACTCAGACTGTCCTGATACTGAGAGCTCTGCTGTTTTAGAGCATCCAGCTGCAAAGAGTACAGAGAAACGTTAAGAAACATCTTCTAATCATCTATACACAAGGGTTTGCTTAACATTTTGGCATCTCATCTTGTTGTGGAAAAACAGAAATTCTCTGAATCTTCCAGGTATGTTTTACTGATAGTTTCAGTAGTTATAGTTTTTTACCCATGTAAACGGTCTATTGCTAGTATTCTTGAAATATTTAAAGTAGTTAAAAATGTATAATAAATATAACGGCACATTTAAAATCAGTAACCAAACTTATCATATTTACCAAGTGTTTTGCACCAACTATCAATGCAGTTTTGGATGTGCTAAAATGTGATCCTGGACAACAAAACTTGGAACAGGTATTATATTTAGCAATAGCCAAAAATACACTACGTGTGTCAAAATTATTAATTTTTCCTTTATGCCAAAAGATGTTTGTAACATTAAAGTCATTAATAAATTTCCAGCTGTTAATACGCTTCTGCTGCCATCAATCTGCTTGAGTTTTTTGCTTTTTTATTGTATTTTATACATGACAGTGTATTCTATGTTATTATGCTTTGCTTCTATTTTAGGTGGGACTTCTTAACATTCTGTAAGGGGTCTACAGATGAAAAATAGCCATTCTTGGCTAATTCTGGCACATTCTACAGTAATGTTTATGTTTAGTTATGTGCATTGACCCTGTAAACAAATAAACTAAACTAAATATGTCAAAATGTATTTTTTCTAATTAATAATATGCATTGCTAACCACTTAATATATGAAATAAAAAATAATAAGTTTTTTACTTAATGTTTACAATGCAAATCCAATTAGATCCGCTTATTTGGTAAACAAAGCAAGTCTCTCATATAATATATCTACTAAAACAAAATATTACTTTACAATAAATCAAATGAACATTTTCATACAAGTCAATAATATTACTGAAACGAATTTAAAAATGGAATAAATATTAATTTACACAAGTAAATAAATAGACTCAATGATTGGCTAAATGAGTGGCGCCCGCAGATGTGTGGGCCTACTTATAACTCATAATTGTCTAACTTTCACTTTAGTTGAATTGGGCTTTTACAGATGAAGACGTTACCTCTTTTCTCAGAGAGTTTAATTCGTTGTCCTTTTCTGAGACCAAGCCGCTCTGCGTCTGCACTGTCTCCTGAAGTGCTGCCTTCTCCTTTTCAGATTCACCTCTGAAACTGCTTTCCCTGTGAAGAAGAGAGGTTATATGATGGAAGTGTTCACAAAAAAAAATTATAATAATAACTTAATCCACTCTTTATTTGCCCTCATGATGTCCAGCTCTTATCTGAACACATCTATAACTTTCATTTGTCCTTAAAATGAAAATAAAGGTTTAGAAAAAGTTCACAAAGCTGCTTTCTGGAAGTCTTTTAAACAGAATATTCCTGAAATTATTATTATTATCATTATTATTATTAAACAAAAATAAAAAGACACTTTCCGTAAGCACATTTTGTGCAAGAAAATGTAGTCTTCTGACCCGGATGATGAATAAAGCTCTTGTAAAAGACACTATAGTAGAGCGTTATACTTAAATATGTATCATTAGACTACTTACCTCGTGCTTCTTATAGCAAAAATGTTATATTTCATAGAAGATGGGGATACTTTTTAATATATATATATATATATATATATATATATATATGGGCTTAAATATATTATCAATTCTTACCAGAGGGTTTGTTTAATAAGGTTTGAATTTGTGATATATATTGAAGTATAAATAATGTCTCTACGATTATCTTGATTATCAGGCAGGCAAGGTGAGCCATAGTATTTATTTATTGATTGATTTTCTCTGTCTTGTTTTCTTTTTTGACATTATGAATGTAATATTTAAAAAAATATGTTCTTTTGAATTATTGCTCACTCTGGGCTTTCGCTGTATGGAAAAGCGCAGCTTGGACATTCTACTAAACATGTCATGTGCTTTTTTTTTTACCTTGTTTTCGCCTCCTTCAGTTGTTCATTGAGACTGTCACACTCCTTTTTGAGCTGCAGAAGAAAGATCATACACTTCTTACAAACATTCAGAACATATATAAGCATAATATAACATTCAGTTAAACAACCAAGTTCAAAGCACTTACAACAGTCCATTCATTTTTTTTTAAATATGATTTTACCACGACTGGCATGCATGATGTATTTTCTGATGCAAAACATATACAGTGCTCAGCATAAATATTTAATTCATATTTTTATCCATTTCTCATCCATATCTTTTTTTTTTGTTCTTGATTTTCCTGTTTATTAAAATTGTATTGAATATTTTTTCCAACATATTAATTTGGGTGTACTAACTTTTGGACTGTGATCTTAAGATCTTTTTGTTAGATTGGTTCCAGTTTTGGCTTTGGTACTGGCTAATCTAATGTATATGCGCACATATACTAGTGTAAACCATCCTATAGTAAATATTACTTTAAAAGAGACATCTGTGAGAGGAGAACTCATTTATGTTGAGCACTGTATAATATATACACATACGTACATACATGCATACGTACATACATACATGCATACGTACGTACATACATGCATACGTACGTACATACATACATACATACGTACATACGTACATACGTACATACGTACATACGTACATACGTACATACGTACATACGTACATACGTACATACATACATACATACATACATACGTACATACATACATACATACGTACATACGTACATACGTACATACGTGCATACGTACATGCATACATACATACATAAACTAATTATTTGGGTAACATACATTTAGTATAATGTTGCTGTCTTTGTGGCTGTTGGCAAGATCTACTACAAGCTTTTCCTTCTCATTCTTCAAATCATCTACTGCTTGGGATTTTTCAGTGACTGCTTGTTTCAGATCCTCACTGAAACACACATAAAACAAACCAAAAAATTTGTTCACACAATACACAAACTGTTAAGAGCTTATTAGTATCCCCATGGGAAGTTGTTTTAGTAATATTTCTTCGACTGAACACATGAAATTACACCAAACTGAAATTCCTCATAACTCCAGCTGATAAAGAATAGCAGTGCAGAACCACAGATACTCACATCTCTTTACTGAGGCTGCTGATCCTCTGACCGTCAGAACTCAGACTCTCCTCATACTGAGAGTTCTGCTGTTTTAGAGCATCCAGCTGCAAAACACACACAAAACAATGAGCAATAGTCAATATCAATAATTCTGCAAACGTTGAGGCTGATTTATAAACGAGAGGCTGATTTATAGTCATTATTAATGTTCATTTCTACATTTATGAATAGAATGATGAATGCTTTAAAAAATTAACAGGTTTTGGAATAATTCTGGTCGGTGTTCGGCCTGCTCTCACCTTGCTCTGCATTTCCTGCACTGTGTTCTTGAGCTGCGTCACCTGAGCCTCAGAGTCAGACTTGTCTTTCTGAAGTTGAAGGTTGTCCTGGGTCAGTTTCTCCAGCGAAGCTCGTGCAGCCTCTTCTGCTTTCTCTAAGGCCTAAATGCAAATTAACAGCCGTGTCAGAGGTCACAGTTAATTCTGAAGCTGAAATCTAGATCAAGTAATGACAAACAGTATTAATCTCAGTTATAGTTAATAGATTCCCTACTTTTTCAGCTTCTGAGGTTTAAAAAAAATCTATATTTCTCGAAACATGCAATAAAGCATGCAGTTATCAATAATTAAAGCAAACCTAAATACAGTTGAAGTCCAAATTATCCGTCCTCGTGTTCATTTTGTTTTCTTTTTCAAATATTTCCCCAATAATGTTTAACAGATTCAGGAGTTTTTCACAGTATTTCCTATAATATTTTTTCTTCTGGAGAAAGTCTTATTTGTTTTATTTTGGCTAGAATAAAAGCAGTTTTTAATTTTTTTTTAAAACCATTTTAAGGTCAATATTATTCGCCCCCTTAAGCAATATTTGTTTCGTTTGTCTACAGAACAAACCACTGTTATAAAATGACTTGCCTAATTACCCTAACTTAACCTAATTAACCTAGTTAAGCAGCAAAAATCAGTCCAAGGCACTTGAAAAATGTGGAAAAATATTAAAAAGCGTTTATTGACATGGCTATTCCTTAAAACTGCGCCTACGCAATTCGGCAAACAACTGGCTTAATCAGGGTTAGTGGCAGATTTAGGCATGGGCAATGTGGGCGATCGCCCAGGGTGACATCTTGCTAGGGGCGGCATGGAGACACTGCATCCCCCACCACTCCTCCCCGCTCTTCACTATCGTCCACAAAATGGCGGCACGATCACCTTGAGGGCGGCACGACGGTCGTTTGCCTAGAGCGCCAGTTAAGCTTGTGCTGCTACTGATCAGTGTAACAGTGATCAGGTGCGCCTGGAGTTTCTTTAGAAGTTTTTTTTTTCTCTCAATGCTGAATTAATGGTGATTGTTGAGTTGATTTTGTGTTCAATAAATTATTTTAGTATTGTTTATATATTCCAATGAGTCCATAGTATTCAAAAGATACTCCAGAAGCACCTGATCACTGTTACCCTGATAAAGGCAGTAGGCCCAGTTTTAAGAAATAGCCATGTCAATAAAGGCTTTTTAATATTTTTCCACATTTTTCTAGTGCCTTGCACTGATTTTTGCTGCTTATTCTGATGAATCCCTTACCCAAAGAGCACCAACACATTATTTAAGCTACCCCTGAGCACTTTTTGTTTGATTTTGGATTTATAACCTAGTTCATCCTTTAAATGTGACTTTAAGCTGAATACTAGTATCTTGAAAAATATCTAGTCAAATATTATCTACTGTCATCATGGCAAAGATAAAAGAAATCAGTTATTAGAAATGAGTTATTATATAACTATTATTATGTTCAGAAATGTGTTGAAAAAAAATTCTCTTTACGATAAACAGAAATTGGGGAAAATATATATACAGGGGGGCCAATAATTCAGGAGGGCTAATAATATTGACTTTATTCATTCATGCACTGGGTTGTAAATGTAGTTAAAGCTCTTCTACAAAGGAAGCATTGTTGTCTCACCCCAGTCTTTTCTTTGAAGGTCATCAGCTCCTCAATCTGTTTCCTCAGCTCCAGGTTTTCATCCTGAGACGCACTGAGCTCCTGTTGCACTTTTTCATACTTGCTGTGCAATTCCTGCTTCTCTTTTGAATGGAGCTCCGCAGCATCCATGAGAGCTTTCTCTCCTGAAGTGTGCAGGTCTTTGGCTTTAGCATGATTGTCTTCAATGCTCTTCTCCTAAAGAGAAGTACACAGGACAATATTCAATTAATCTAGAAGCACACTTGAAGGAGAACTCAACTGTTTACCTCTAGGGGAGATGTAAAATGAGCCTATTTTCAAAATAAAAAAGTTGAGTTTTACCATTTTTGAATCCACTCACCTGACCTCCGGGTCTGGCGGGAGCACTTTTAGCTTAGCTTAGCATAGATCATTGAATCGGATTAGACCATTAGCATCTAACTCAAAAATGACTAAAGAGTTTAGTTTATTTTCCTATTTAAAGCTTGGATTGACATATTAATCCCTTTTAGCTGTTATAACTTGGGATACCACCAAACTAAAAGCTGTCTTTGTTTCTTACAGTGTACATTTAGATTTATTAAATAATTCTAAAATCACTTTAAAGGGATAGTACACCCCAAAAAAATTTATTGTCATAATTTACTAACCCTTTACTTGTTGTTATGAGTTTTACTTTGAGTTTCTTTCTTCTGTTAAACACAAAAGAAGATAATTTGAAGAATGCTGAAATCCTGTAACCATTGACTTCCACAGCATTTGGTTTTTCCTACTATAGAAGTCAATGGTTACAGGTTTTCGGCTTTCTTCAAAATATCATCTTTTGTGTTGTTCAACAAAAAAAAAGAAACTCAAAGTTTTAGAACCACTTGAGAGTAAGTAGCGAATACATTTATTACATTTTTGCGTGAACTATCCCTTTAAATTTGCTCCTCTTCAACACCAGACGAAAATGGTGCCTTTATTACAGTTGGTAACGATAGAGGTGGGATGGGACAGATTCAGATGTTCTCACCAGCAGTTTGATCTTCTCCTGTAGGTTGGCAAGCTCTGCCTGGTGTTTCTGCGTGAGGCTTTTGGCTTCATTCTCAGTCTGGACTCGTGTTTGAGACAGTTTCTCCTCAGTCTGAGCGGTTTTCTCCCTCTCCTCTTCAAGCTGCTTCTGAAGCTCCTCGAGCCTCCTGAAATTAGGCCAGATTAGCTTGTCAATAAGCTTCCTGAAATAAAACCTCGAGTTTGTGTTTGCAGTTTAGACACCAAATATGATTAAAGAGTGTCACTTTCATGCCTCACAAACCCAATCAAGCTAATGACGCAAAACATGTACACAAGACATGTACAAGTATTTGTACAGACCCCTCTTTCCGCTTGTTTTCCTCATTCAGCTTTGTTATGACTGTAGAACTGTCTCCTGACGACTTCGTCATGTCCATAATGTCATTCTCAAGTTTGCTCTTGTCTTTGGTCAGCAGCAGACACCTCTCGTCGCTTGCTTTTAAACTTCTTTGTAAACCTTAAAAAAAGAAAAAACACATTAATCATGCTGAAATACATATAAAAGCAAAAAAAAACAACAACATTTAGTTTCATCCCTCATTCATATTTGTCTAAAAACATGAAACTGACCAGCAAGTTGACTCTTCGTGTCCTGTAATTCAGCAGAAAGTGATGTGCATTTGTCTTCCTTATTCCTGAGCTCTTCTTGTAACTCTGAGAAAGACATATTTCATATTCATAGTCATATTTCAAGGCTCTGAACAACAGATCAATCCGTGTAAATCATACACATAATACCTTGATTTGTCTGAGATGATTTGGCTTGATCGTTTGTCGTTTTTTCAAGATTCTGCTTCTGGAAAATGAAGAATGAGTTAGAGAATACACTTATAATATGAAGACAAATAGGTTTAAATAGTTTCTCGTCAATTTATTATAAAGCAACTTATATAATGCAAACTGTTATCAAGTGAGGGGCGGCGCGGTGGCTCAGTGGTTAGCACTGTCGCCTCGTAGCAAGAAGGTTGCTGGTTCGAGTCCCGGCTGGGTCAGTTGGCATTTCTGTGTGGAGTTTGCATGTTCTCCCCGTGTTGGTTTCCTCTGGGTGCTCCGGTTTCCCCCACAGTCC
This sequence comes from Danio choprae, assembly GCA_903798125.1. NCBI lineage: Eukaryota > Metazoa > Chordata > Actinopteri > Cypriniformes > Danionidae > Danio > Danio choprae. The sequence continues at coordinate 606,682 of CAIGQW010053949.1, read as the reverse complement.
AAACACATGCGCTGTAGGTGAATTGAATAAACTAAATTGTCCGTAGTGTGTAGAAGTCTTTTTTTACTAAGTAACCAAGGCACTTCAACAAAAGCACTTCATTTTATGTAAATTTTTATGTTAGTTTTTATTTTAACATTCTATTCATGACTGTAGTAATGAACATCAAGATTATAAACCCATCTTTATATATATATATATATAAATAAATCAGTTTTTTTTTACATATTTGCAGCCTAAAATGACTTATTTTGTGATTTTTTCTCAAAACTTATGTCATTATTTGCTTCAGTTTTTGTATGTTGCTGTGAAAATACTCAAATTGTGTATAATTAGCTTTTTTTCATCTCAAGAAACACTGGACTCGCATTTTTTATTTATTTATTTAAAATATTACTGATTGAGGGACGAGTGGCACGGTGGCTCAGTGGTTAGCACTGTGGAGTTTGCATGTTCTCCCCGTGATGGTGTGGGTTTCCTTCGGGTGCTCCGGTTTCCCCCACAGTCCAAACACATGCGCTATAGGTGAATTGAATAAACTAAACTGGCCATAGTGTATGAGGGTGTTTCCCAGTACTGGGTTGCAGCTGGAAGGGCATCTGCTGCGTAACAACATATGCTTGAATAGTTGGAGGTTCATTCCGCTGTGGCTTTCTCTGAAATAGAGACTAAGCCGAAGGAAAATTAATGAATGAATAAGTGTTGATGCACTTCTTACTAAAACAGAATATTGAGAATACTGGAAACCCTCAGTTTGACATCAACAGAAGGAAGTAATTATCAGATTTTCACTGAAGATTACTAAAACAAGCTATTTCTTTCAGTGGATTAACTTGCACGGATTAATTATTAGGACTAACAATGTAAGCTAGCAAAATAAGCATTGTAATTTTAAGCAGACTTTAAACTAGTTCACCGTTTCCATGAAGCTGCTATCACAGTTACTTACCAGCACACTAACTTCTTGCTCCAAAGAGCTCTTTTCCTGCAACAGGCCACTCAACTCCTGCTGTTTAACCTCTAGTACTGAATTCAACTCAGTGACCTAAAACACGGTGTACCATAAATGAGGGAAAAACATGTGATTACACACACAAACTCAAAAAGACAGAAACTTAAAATGAAAGGTGATGGTAAAACACTGGTAATGTTAACATGGATGCATTATGCACCAGGGCTACATGATTTGACAATGATAATTAGTTTGATCCCTTTACAAATTGTTAAATCATCATAAAGTGCTCTTCTCTTTTATTGATAACTGCTTTTAATCATGAGCATGGCAAAGCAGTTGCCATGTGGCACTTTCCCAAATGCACATTAAAGTGTATTTTCTAAATTTGCAACAAATGAGTTTAATTAATTAAAAGACAGCCTCTCCTATTTCACAACTACACTAAAACTTTAAATAGTCATGCAGCCCTAAAGTATGCATAATGCACAGATGAAATGATCCAACAATAAGAATGAATGAATACATTCAGTTTTGACTCCTTAGACTAAACCTGGAGTAAAATACTCTTTTTGATTATGATTTAATAAACGATTATTTATTTGCAGATGCTATGCATGGGTATTACTTTGTTTCGAAACAAAACAGATATCATATTTTCTATACTTAATTTATTTATAATAGTATTTTTCTTTTTTATATAACTTTGGTTAATGAAAACAGTGCAAAATAAGCAGGTAATTTTAATATTTCATACATTTGTGAATCAATTGTTCTTTCATAAGTAGATTCATAAATCTATTTTAGGTACAAACAAAACAAAGTGGATTTTAAAAACAAAAATGTCCCCATTAAAACTCATTTAAAACTGTAATATAGTCACATTTAGTCACATTTAAGCAAAATAATAATAATAATAATAATAATTTTGTTGATAAAGCATCAACATTTGATCAATCAATTAAACATTTAAACTGTGTACTTTGTCACCATTTTCTCTTTTTCCTGTTTTCCGCTTTTGAGCACTGCAGACTAGATTAACGTGGTTGTGTTGGTATGAATATCAGAGTTTTTGTATGTATATACCAAGAAAATCTGCTCAGCATTTAACATTTGGAAAATTATAGAAATAACTTTTTATTTAACTGTGGCAATATGTAAACAAACTGTAATTTAAAGGGCTAAAATAGTCAAAATGAATAAATTATTTACAGGACTGATGTCTGCAAAAACCAATACATCAGGGAATGTGGCATCTGGCAACTTTACTGTCCTCTTAGGACCTATGGGTAACTTATTTTAGATTGATGCCTAAAAGTTAAAGAAATAGTTCACCTAAAACTGAAAAGTATGTCATAATTTACGCGGCCTTCACTTGTTCAAAATCTATTTTCTTTCTTCTGTTATAGTGAAGATATTTTCAAAAATATTTGCTGAGACCCATTGGCATCCATAGTAATTTTCTTCCCTGTTATTCCAGCAACCAGCATTCTTCATATGTATTTTTTTGTTCAACAAAAGAAAGAAACTCATTAAAGGTTTAAAACCGCACGAGGGAGAATAAATTAGGTAACTTTCAGTTTTGGTGAATTATCTTTTTAAGTGAGGTCTCAAACCCTTCTATGTTGTCCATGTTAAACAGACTTACCTTTTCTTCCTGAGATCTGGCTTTGCTTTTCGCCTCCTCCACTTGGCTCAATAACCTCTGCATCTCCTGGTTCCCTTGACTGTGCTGCGTCTGCAGAGACTGAAGAGCTGTACTTTGCTCCAGAGCTTCTTGCATCTTTTCCTTTAGCTGCTCGTTTATCTTGACTCCGGTGTCCTCCAGCTCTTTGACCCTGAGCTCCGCGGCGTGAAGCTTCCCCATGGCGTCCTCCAGCTCCACTAGGTGCTGCTCCTCGGCCTTCTCCAAACCGCTGCGGAGCATTTCAACCTGCCGTTCGTTCTCCTCTGTGACTTTCAGAAGCTGTGCTTTATGCTCTATACCTTCCCCCATCCTGCCCGCTGCTTCGGAAGAATGTTTCTTAGCAAGCTCCTCCAACTCCAGTTTATGTGTCGATTTCAGCCGTTCCAGAGCATCCAATAATTCAGTTTTGCCTGCTTCGTGGGAGGTTTTGAGCTCCTCCGAGACTTGCTGATGTGAAGTCTCCATGGATTTGAGTTTATCGCTCCACTGCTCAACGATCTTAGAGTTTTCTTCTTTAGATTTTGCAAGCTGAGCTAAAAGCTGCTCGTTATCCTTGGACAAGCGACTTGAGGACGACTGGAGGTGCATCAGGGCCTCGCTGTGTGCTTTTTCTTGAGCCTCAAGCTTCTCGCGCATGGAGGACAGCTCTGCTTGGTGACTGTGGCTTTGCTCTGCCTGTTGGGAACGGATCAAACTGAGCTGCTCCTGCAGAGCGGCCACGGCAGAGTCACAAACCCCATCCTGACCTGATAACACTTCCAATGACTTGCGAAGAGCAGCAGACTCCTTGTCCCTCAGAGAAAGATCACGCTCCAACTCCAAGATGCGGGACTTCTCAGAGACTGTGGCCACCTAAAAGAAGAAAAAAAAAAAATAAAAATTGACTAAACTATACGGATGTGTGAACAACTTATATGGATATGATCAACTTTTCAGGTTAAAAAGACATCCCAAGAAGCAATTTTGTGTTTAAAAGACATCTACTAGACTTCTAAATGGAGATGTCACAGCTAAAACAAGGCTAACTTTAGTCTGTCAGTCTAAATCTAATAGCCATCTAACAGTAGTTCACAGTAGGGACATTTTTTAAAAATATAATAACACAGCTTTGCTCAAAATCTATGGCATTATTTGCTTAAATTATTGAATTTTTCTGTGAAAATGCACATAAATATTGCAAAGTCATTATTTTTGTGATCTCAAGAACCACTGAACTAGGCATCAAACATACAGAAACCAATGACTACACGTGAGCTGTCTATTTGAGGACTTTTTACACTTAATTTTGGACCACTGTTAGACATCTATTAGATTTTAACTGGCAGTCCAAGTTTAGCCTTCTTTTAGCCAACACTTCTATGTTTAGACATCTATTAGATATCTTTTAAATGCACAAAAGTGCTTGTTGGGATGGATAAACTAAAGAGGTTTTTATTTAAATATGGTTCTTTTCAATTTTAAGTAAAAGAAAAAGCACTAGAATGAAAAATCTAGGATTAAATGAGGTGGGATAATTACTTTTACTAAAGGGGAACAACTACTAACCCCATCTATTTTAGATTTCATACATTTTATACAGTATAACTGTATTTTTCCTTTCGCAATGCCCTAGCAACTACATAAAACATTTCCCTATTCCCTAAAATGTTTCCAACTACTAGCAGTTAACACCTTAGCAACCACCCATAATAGCTTAACAATCACAAACTGATCATTTAACAGGGTTCCCACATTGATTATTGACTCCCATAACCGTTTCTGGATCCAAGGTCTTTATCATAAACATACAAAAATGCCACTTCTATACACGGCTTTAATAATAGATTTATAGCTTTATGTCATCATTAAATTAGTGGACACCAAAGATAGTAAGCTATCTTTTATGAATCATTAAAAATACTGGCAACCTGGATGCCAAGAATTCAGAGACTGCATTGTAATGATATTCATTCATTCATTTTCTTTTCAGCTTAGTCCCTTTATTTATCTGGGGTCGCCACAGCGGAATGAACCGCCAACTTATCCAGCATATGTTTTACGCAGCGGATGCCCTTTCAGCTGCAACCCATCACTGGGAAACATCCATACATACCCATTCACACTTATACACTACGGACAATTTAGCCTACCCAATTCACCTGTACCACATGTCTTTGGACTTGTGGGGGAAACCGGAGCACCCGGAGGAAACCCACGCAAACACGGGGAGAACATGCAAACTTCACACAGAAACGCCAACTGACCCAGCCAAGGCTCGAACCAGCGACCTTCTTGCTGTGAGGCGATTGTGCTACCCACTGCGCCACCGTGCTGCCTGTACTGATATTATTATAATTTTTTTTTAATGTGTGCTATAAATAATGCTCTGTTTTATAAATAATTAAAATTAGCAAAGGTTTGGAACTCAAAATGATATTAGTAACATTAAAACTTAAGCATGAATGATTTTTTCGCATGTTTTTTGGAAGGGGGGGAGCTTTTTAAGACCAAGTAAAGACGACTGTATTAATGATCTAATAAAAAGCCAGTGTGGCCACTCTCTATTCTTTTTATTCACTTTACATAAAAATGGCTTAGGGTGTAAATACCTCTGCTTCCAGACATGTTTTACTGTAAAAGAAAAAAGTAAAGTTCTTCAGTATTTTTGTCTTGCGTGCAAATTTCTTAATCAAGTTCGATTTACATGGGAAGCAAAATTACTGTGAAATTCTGCAAACATCAAGCACAAATCACTAAAACTAATCTTCACTCAGACAGAAATGTAATATTCATATGTTTCCTTGTATTAAGCATAATGTAAAATGGTTTAGTTTCTCAGAAAACAGGACAAAATGTCTTCCTTTTGCATCTCATAAAGTTGAGATTTTTGTTCTGGAAGTAAAAAAAACACTGATTAAGATATTCATATTTGGCAGTGTATTTAAAGCCAAAACCTTTAAAGCCAAGATATTTTAAAGGGATGTTTTTAATTCTGTTACATTTACTCATCCTCAAACTATTTAAGTATCTTTCTTTTATTGAACACAAAAGAAAATATTCTAAGGAATGTTGGAAACTGGTAATCACTGACTACCATAGTAGATCTTTCCTACTATGGAGGTCAATGGCCTCCAATGGGTAATATTTTATTGGGGGGAGAGAAAGAGAAAGTGAGCAAACTTAAAATCACAGAAGGCTTTAAAAGGTGCAGTATGCAAGTTTGACACCCAGTGGTTGAACTAGGTATTGCATTCCTGGATCAAAATGAAAAAAAGCAAGCGCAGGTTGCCAGATTGAGGACCAACAGGAGCGAGTCTGACAATCAAGCCTAAAGGCTGATTTAAATTGTGTTCTATATAAAAGCAACGACACACGATAGAAGGAATATTGTCCATATTAAAAGGAGTTTTTGTGCTAATCAACACCTGAAACTTATATTTTAGAAACAGCTTCAATTTCTTCCAGCTGAACAACAGGATAAACTGACAGTGTTTACCTCAGGTACACCTCATGTGCTTTATTCAGTGTTAAATGCTAATAATGTGAGTTTGAATGCCATTTTACATGACGTTTATTGCCATACTACTGAAAGCAGCAGCAGATAGTTCACCTCATATCTGGAAAACAAAATAAACTGTTTGAAATTGAACTTTAGAACTGTGACTCAAAACTAACACATATCAGTGATTTAGCATCTACATTTATTAATGTTAAAGAGGGTTAATATGTATTTATTAGATTATAAACATTACCATTTCGTGAGTGAGTGCATATTCTACGCTTCTGAATGGCTGTATTTAAATTTCTGTCGTGTTTCGTCTGGTGCAAACAGCCAAATTGCTTATCACTGCAAATCTCATGATGTAGCGTGTTGTTAGGACACGGGGTTACAATGTAACCTGCTCACCTAATGTTTACGTTCGTAATATTTATATTATTTGCTAATTAATAACCACCTCATCTGGAACTGTTACTGTCCATTGGAGGTCACATTTCGGTCACTGATGCATGCTTTCAGAGCCTTTCTAACTGAATGAAATACGTGGTTTTCCACCAAGGCAACCCGGGGTGCTGAAATATAATTGGCTTAAGTGGCAGTGGGTGGGTTAAAAGAACCAAAACAAAGACAGCCGTTCCAGCACGTAATGCACATTTTCAAAGCAGTATATCTGACTTCAGCTTAGTTTTCCAGATAAACAAGAACGTTCACTTAGCATGTTTCTTAAATATCTGCAAACATATTATGGTATTTTTATGCTTTAGATAACTCAAAAACTTACATAAAGCACCTTTAAAGGGATAGTTCACTCACATTTTTTCCCCCATAAAAAAAACCAAAGGAAGAGTAGTTTCAAGATACTTTAAAATAAAGAAGAAAAAGTACAACAACATACACATTTACTACAGAAGTTTAACTAATTTTTATATGAAAACATCAAAACCTAATCATTTATTTGTCTATTTTAGGATTTCTATAACAGTGGGAACCCTGGTATAAAAACAAACCTCCTCTCTTACACCTGTATGCACTTAAAAACTGATGTTTGCCGTTTGTTCAATCTATTTACTTAAAATGAGCTTTTTTTGAGTCACAACTTAATTGCTTTATGTTTAATCCACTTAAATTTGTAAAAACTACTATGTTAACTCAATGCCTTCAAATGAATTGTGCGGAACCCAGCATTTTTTAGTGTGTATATAAAGATACATAAAGACACGATTTAGTGCGTGTTAGTAATCATACGTCAAATGAGTTATTAATTGTAATAATTGAACACCATGCAGTGAAGACCCCCCACTAACACCCTGACAAGGAAAAGCATTGTGGCACGTCTCCAGTGACCCTTGACCCGTAGCCCAGGTGAAGATCCATTACCCTAGAGTCTTCTAACTCCCTCTGGAGCTTCTCAGCTTTGGTCTTTTCAAAGAGAAGACTCTGTTCAAGCTCCTTAAGAAGGGCATGCTCCAGCTGCGTCTGCGTCTGTTAGTACAGAAAGGGTAGAGGAAAAAACACAACCAGTGCCACCATCACATGCCAGCCTGATGCAGAGAGATGAGGGGTGAGCAGGGAAAGGTGTGGGAACGTAACGCAGAATTAAAAATAAAAAAAAAGCAGAAGGAAAACGTTGTGATAAAATGCTAGTCAGATCAATGAGGGGGGAAAAAGGTGTGGATTTTGTAGCAAAGCACCGGGTCAATGCTTATGAACATGCTGACGATGGCCAAAGGAGTAAAAACACCAGACACCATGCAGCATTAAATGTGAATAAGGGTTAGGAACAGTAATTTAAAAAATGGTTAAAAAAATACTGACCACATAAAGAGAGAAAGAGGAACAATAGGAGAAATCTGAGAACTGATTTATTCTTGATAACCAAGAACTAAAGCAAATAAAACATGACTGTACTGATCTTAAAAATATATATTTTACACATTAATGATTTGCTTGAACAGATCGATATATAATCACTTTCCCTACAAAATACCTTAAAAGACTTTTATAGTAACAGTCAAGAGGTAAACAGTTGAGTTACCATTTTTTAATCCATTCAGCCGATCTCTAGGTCTAGCGCTTTTAGCTTAGCTTAGCATAAATCATTGAATAGGATTAGACCATTAGCATCTCTCTCAATGACATTATATTAAGTGCCTTAAAATAATCCCCAGCACCAAATGTCCAAGCCCTACACTTGCATCAGGAGTTAGAATCTGCATAATAGCATTGCGCCTGCTTCAGTCATGGTATGGCAGCAAAGTTCCTTGATTATTACACCACAATGAGAGTATAGATCCTAGTTATATTGGCCTAGAAAATATCAACTTTTCAATTTCTGTCAGTCTTAGCATGCGATGAAACTACAAAAGAGTCAAGCTGTAAATAGGAAAATTATCAAAACTCTTTGGTCATTTTTAAGTGAGAAGCTAATGGTCTAATCCGATTCAATGATCTATGCTAAGCTAAGCTAAAAGCGTTCCCACCAGATCCGAAGATCGGCTAAAAGGATTAAAAAAATGGTAAAACTGAACTGCTTAAGAGTTGTAAAATAAGCCTATTTTCAAAATAAGTGAAATGTTCCTTTAAGAGTGATTTCACACGCTTGCATTTATGCATTTGCAGATTGTTTAAGCTTTTACGTTTAGAAATATCACAATGTTTAAACAAAGTACATAGTAAAGTGCATCAAAGTTGTCCAATCAGGTCGAAACAATATCATTTCCTCCATCTTTTTGTAGCATTCAGTTCTGTGATATAAAATAGTCAACCAAGACTAAACTTATTGCCTATTTTTGGCCCTGGACAAAAACAAATAAGTAAATATGTTAATACATAACACTTTGTTTTGACGGTCCATTTGAGTATTAGTAGACTGTCTGCTCAATATCTGTTGATGTGCTCCTTCAACAGACATTTAACTGACTATACGAAACTTTGCAAGTACATGTCAAACACTAACCCTAAGCCCAACCCTAACCTCAACCTAACAGTCTACTTATAATCCAATGGGAATTAGTTGGCATGTAGATGCAATGTAACTTAAATTCAACAAACGGACCATCAAAATAAAGTGTGACCATAAATACAAGTGAAATTACAACCCAAAGTAAGAGAGCAAACTATAACACCATGCTGTACATTGTACAGGCTTGATGATAGGCTTCAAAAATGTCGCTAAATTTGCATGTTAAAATTGTACATTGCTGGAAATGTCACAAGTGTGCTCACATTCAGTGCATTCAGAAAGTATTCAAACCCTTTAATAGTTTCACATTCTGTGATGTTGCAATCTTAAGGCCCATTTGCACCAAAGGGAAATAGCTGGATTTGTGCCAATGCGCATTTTGAAGCATGGAAAGCCAAATAACACGATTAAATAAATCACGTTAAGTTTTTTTGAATGATTTGCTTCAGGTTAGAAAGGAAACCCAGCTGGTAACTATAATGATAAACATACATTTCTACATTTTCTAGCTAAATTAGACCATAACAATACTAATTTAGAAACACAATATCATTTGGATCACTTTTATCCTTCCTCTAGCTCAAACAGTAAAGCATGGCGTGAATGCAAAGTCACTTAGGATTAAATGATCTGCAGATAGGTGTAGTTCATGTTTCACAGCTAGAATAAGTATGCAAATGTGACATTTCAGTGTTTTAGGTCATATTTTGTACTTTTAAATCTATATTGGATAAAAGAGTGTAGATGAGAAGGAAATAAGTAATACAAGATATTGTGCAGAATGTTGGGGAAACGAGCTGCCATTGACATCAATAGTAAAAACAAATAATACTGTGAAAGTCAATAGCGGTTTTACCCAACATTCTCCAGTATATTTTCCTTTGTGTTTAACAACGGAGTAAACGATGACAGAATTTTTATTCTTGGGTGAACTACGCCTTTAATAAGTGGGGATAAAGGAGTCTGAATACTTTTAGAATGCAATGTATGATTAGAAAGACAACATTCATTAAAATGATCAGAGGCCAGAAACATTATTAGCTAGGCCTGTCACAATAACCAATATATGGACATATCGCACAACACATGGACATGACCTCAATCATTTTTGGTGATGCGATATATATCGTTCATACATAAACAATTCTAGCAACATTTTAGCTGATTGTGCAACATCTCTATCTCTATTGGAGGTGTCAGTGTTAGTATGGTTAAAAAAAACACTATAGTATTTACTATAAATTACAATAGTATATGATCATGTGGGTGTCTGACAGCTGAAAATAGTAGCAGATATCGCAGCCTCTGTTCCTCTTTACCTTGCACTTTTTTGTTAACATTTATTATTATTTATTTAGGATAAGCGTTTTCACATTCTGACTCCAATGCCTGACTATTAAAATGACTATAATTAAATGAAATATTCTTAAGAATAAAATATGATGTGTTGTTTCTAAGAGTGGACTTGAATTGTGATGATGTTATATTGTCATTCTGGCATTATATAATGAGTGGCATAAAATGGTCTTAAAATGACAATAATATCGTTTATCGCAATATATTTTGGTGCAATATATCGTATAACAAAAAATATATATCGTGACAGGCCTATTATTAGCTGGTTTTGAGTTCGATAACATATAAAAAATTTTATTTAATATATTTGTACCATCAGAGGCTGGCTATGGCCCCTTTAAAGAACAACAGGAAGTGATTTGTATGTAAAGCATTAAAATGCATCGTCTAGGATGCGACTTAAAACATTCTCAAAGTTTCTTTGAATGGATAAAAATAGCCTAAGAGTCATTTTTGGAAAAGTAGGTCAGGAGATGAATGCAACTCAAATGCATGATAATGAGATGTGGAAACAATCAATAAACCCATCATGAGTGCTTGATTCCCCGAAAGAAAAAAACAAGACCTTTTCTTTGTAAATAAATGGTTTTAAAAACAAAAAAAAGACTTGGGACATTGCTAATCACAATACACTGATGGCAAAGATTTAGTCTTACTTTGAATGTAATTATTACACTCAAAATTAATCACTTCATAATGGTAATTTTTTTTACATAGGAAAAATCTGATATGGCTCAACCTGTAATGAATGGCAAAAATGCAATCTTGGTAATTTTCTATATTGAACGATAACGATATATGTTTCTATATAGGTTGTTAATGATACCAGATTTAAAAGAGTATCCCAACAATGACTGAAGTCACAAAAATTAGAGTGTCCATTAAATGGCAAAACATATTTTCGGCCGATAAATATGTGGTGGCCGAAAATTTGATACATCTCGAATGTATTGAATTTGACACATCTCAAAAATTGGATACATCTCAAATCTCCTCATCTCGGTGACTGAAAGTTTGATACATCTCGAATGTATTGAAGTTG
>CAIGQW010053949.1:572473-586654 GCA_903798125.1 Danio choprae | reverse complement strand
CATACATACATACATACATACATACATACATACATACATACATACATTTTTCCCTTTTATACTAACATACATGCATACAAAAACCTGCAAGTATGGATGTATGCATGCGTGTTGGTGTGTATGTACGTATATGTGTGTAATAAAAATTTGTATTTGTTTCATTTTGTTAATTTCACGTGCGAATGAAGCAAACTTCAATAAATCAAGTAAACTCAAAATGTTCAACCGTCTAATTATACTTGATTAGTGGGATATTCTCACATGATTTACTCACTTAAGGCACGTCCGGTGTGAACGCCCAATAAGGCTTTAGAAAATGCTGGAATATTTGACCTCGCTATCCAGATCTGACATATTCACCGAAAACAAATGTAACATTTATTCTATTTGAACAAGACATAAAGCCGAAGCCGTTAGCAAACATGCCTTTGTTCAACACAGGCTCATAGCAAATGCATGCTTCTGCCTACGATTTTGTGAAACCACAAAGGCATACGTCAACATACGTTTGAAGACCCATATGACCTGGAATCCAGACATGTAACCAAAAAATATGCATGAATGTGTGGACTCACCAGTCCTGTACGGCTTGGCTTGCAACTAGCAGAAGAGGCTACAGAGCTCATGGAGCTGATGGAGGAGGCACTCGGGCTGCGTTTCAGTCCTGACGGGGTGGCGGTGGTGGTGGTGGTCGTCGTCTTCCGCACCGTGGTTTTTGCTTTTGCTGGCGTAGTGGAGGGAAAACCTATACGGGTCACCTTGTGCACTGGTGCAAAGAGACCATACTTGGGCTGACACTGGAAATACCTGAGGATACACAAATCCATTCATGTAAAATTTGTGCAATATGCACAGCTAGTGTTTTTCAGCCAACGATAACATTCCGGTGAAAGGTTAATGTGACTATTTTCAATTTCATACAGTTTCTCTTACAGCATCAATGTTGTAATGTAATTAAAACACAGTTAGTTAAATAGACTTAAGCATTCATTTAGTTGTTCAAGCGTAAAACGAGATGAAAGACTGTGTAAACGCTAGCGCCATCAGTAGCAGCAGGCTAGTTCAGAAACTCCATTGAAAATACTGAAATAAAATAAATTTCCATATTTTAAAGACAAAGCGCGGAACAATGGAATTCAATGCAGTGCTTCTTGCACGGTCTGACACCCACTTTATATGGTATATCAATCAGGCAGTGTAGATCACTGATTTTAAGAAACTTAAACTAGGTAATTTTGTAATGGCGCAAAGTTCACCGGAAGCGCTTGAGCTGGTTGACTGAAAATGAAAAGTCTCTGTGAATATATACCTCATTGTTCATAGACAATCTACCTTTAGATTGTTATGTAAGAACAGGACACAATACCTGGTTCCAGCCACAGCTCCATCGTTCTTTCCCAAGGGCTCATCCAGCTCAACTCCACACCACTCACCCTTGGCAAAATCGGTTTCACCTAGGAAACGCACCACGCCAGCTTTTGTGCCAGCAACCTATAATATAGACGTGTAGAAAAAAATTACTTAATTGAGCGATAGGTGATTGTCTTCTGAAATTAAATTACCAATCATTAATGTTTGAGAAACTTTTATATCATCAGTATGTTAATGTACTTTCAACTGAAATGGAATATTCGTGATATTTTGCACATCATTCCCTAATAGCAAACTAACGGTAAGAGGGGCGTGGTTTAGAATATTGTGGCTGGTCAAACTGACAGGACCTCCACACCAAACGTAAAGCAAATATTCAAACTGTGATTAAAGATTACCCAAAACTTTTTTTTTTTTGATGGATTAAGCACAATTCATCCAATCAAAATGTTTGGTCCGAATGGCAGTTCATGTTTTCAGGAGGCTATAGGCTTTGGATTTTTGCAGGGATCTTTTTACTTTCACTTCACGCACAAATGACTTGGAGAATGTGGTCTGTAAATTATAAAGACCTTCCAAACACTGCATGAAATTGTTTTAATGGATAATGCACTTCAGGGCATGCCAAGTCTTATTTCAGGGGTGTCCAAACTCTGTCCTGGAGGGCCGGTGTCCTGCTGAGTTTAGCTCCAACTTGCCTCAACACACCGGTCTAATTTGAATATTATATGATGAATATATTTGAATAATAATGTTATACAAAGTTGGTGCTTATCCTGCATCCAGTAGTTGGACCCTTACTAGTATCTAAATAAATCGTGAAACAGAAAAGTTTATTAGTGCCAATGGAAATTGCAGGGTTATTGTTTTGTATGAAATTCTGGTGTTAAAGAAAGCTCATCAGATTACATCTGACATATCCCATCCTCTTTTTAAATCATTTCAAACGCTTCCCTCAGGATCTTGGTATAGGTTGCCTTAACCAACAGATTTAAACTTTCATTTGTTTCTTGTGTTATTGATCTGATTCATTTTAATGGGAAGAGGGGACAAATCACCTCAAAAGGAGACAATAGCGTTTACAGAAACAGTAAAGATATTGGCCTAATTTAGTTATCTGACTGCTATTGATAACATTAGGCCCAATCCTAATACTATTTTTTTTCCCTACCCCTTTCTCTTGGCCCTTGAAGCAGAGTGTGAAGGGGAAGGGTTTCAAATTTACCCCTAAGGAATTGGACACCACTAAAACACCCACACGTCATCATATGTCGTCACGAGCTCATATGAAATTGATGATGGCGATTGCTGTAGTTATTCCAGTTGAATTTTTTGGGGTATTCATCTTCAGGAAATCACCAAAGGCAACGATATCATGTTATCATAATGATATAATGTGACAACAAGCTCGTAACTTTACTGTGCTTTTACACCGTGGCCATATTCATCTATGCAAACACAAGAAAACAACATTAACGTTATAGCAGACACTGTAAAAAGCTCATTGCCAGCCACTAAACTTTTCTGACAGGGTATTCATTGAGTGTCATCAGATGTGAAAGTATGTTGTGGGACTGCTATACAGGAGTTATTATTATGAATTACAGAAACAGACTTTTGTGGATTTTTTAAAATAAAAGCATGGCCATAAAACACGAACATAGCTATGAATGCATCAAAACATATGCTTGTTTGTTGTAAAAATCCTTAATAATGCCAAAAAAATACTTAAATTTGTGCATCTCCTCACTCGCGTGTGCAGCCATGTTGTCGTTGTAGTAATTTTCGTACCCCTTGGTTTCTAGTTTGGTCCTGAATCTCTGTTTCAAAGACTATCTAGCCCTACGCCTTCAAGCTAAAGAGAATTGGAACACCACTACCACTTCACGAGAATGTGCAAAAGGCGAAGGGCTAAGGGGTAGAATTGGGATGGGGCCTAAAAGAATTTATTGGCCAAAATTAATATGGCAGCCGATATACTGTGCATCCCTAAAGCAATGAATGTTGAATTATTTGACGCACTAATAAAAATCAAATTACTCTCACCAGCACTCGATCGTTGATCTTCAGCTCCCGTTCACCTTTCTTGACAGAACCGCTCTCGGACAGATTGGACACCGACTCACTTTTGGACCGCACCAGATCTGAGGTGGGTGCCGCTGTTTTAGTGGGTGATGCTGGTTTCTTGGATGAAGCGGACACTGATGTGATGGATGGGGTTGGTGACGCAGCACGGGACGGAGGAGCTGTTGTCGTACCGTCCGCTTCACCTTCTGTGCTCGAAAGCTTGGAGGGACGTGTGAAAATACCCCTTAACGCTTCACACTGAAAATAGCGCACACCCGACACCGAACCATCATTTTTCCCGATCGGCTCATCCAGCACAATGCCAGCCCACTGCCCCGGAGCAAACTGTGTCTCTCCTAAAAACTGAACAACGCCAGGTTTGTTGCCGTTCACCCAGACACGATCCCCAACCTTGAACTGCTCTCCTGCATCTGGGGCTTCAGCTGAGGATTTGTCACTTTGAGCTGCTTTTGAAGCACCTGTCATGGGGAAAGAGAAAGAAATGTAAATAAAAATAGACCTTGTTCATAATTAGGGTGCACTCACACTAGGCTATCCAAACCGTGCCCGGGCACGTTTCCCGGTTCGTTTGACAAGTGTGAGTGCTCCGAATCGAGCCCAGGTGCGGTTCAGTTGGCCGACCCTGGCCTGGTTGGAAGAGGTGTGCCAGAGCACGGTTCGGTTGAGCTTTGGCGTGGTATGCTTGTAGTGTGAGTGCAAAGCACGCCTGAGCATGAAACTGAAGACGCGACGTCACTTTTAAGATTGATTAATCATTCTTACTTTTCAATGAACGCGAACTGCTATAGCTTATTAAAGGCACAAACCCCTCGCTGCACGTCAGCTGCACCTTCAGCAAATCTCCTAATACACGCAGTACGAGGACTTTTATGATAATTTAGGAGCGTCAAAAGTGGTGGATCTGTTCCGCAAAATATTTGACTGTGTCACTGCATCCCAAACGACTAAAAATAATACAAAACAATATAACTAAAACAATCTCCACTGTGCTGAGCGAGAGCAATTCTCTTCCCGTTAAACTGAACAGTCGCATCATCGATAAGCGTGCTCAGGCTCGGATGGTAATAAAATGCAATGTGAGTGCAGGCCGTCGGGGGAGAGGGGAGGGGGGACAATCGCACTTTGGCACAGTTCAAGGCAACTGTACCTAGTGAGTACGCCCTAAGAGACTGTCATATTATTAGCAGTGTTACAAAAAAATTTACTTTTAAAAGTATTATAATTATAATAAACAATACATTACAATTTCAGTCCAGCCAAATGGAAAATATATATATATAAATTTAAAAAAACAATAAAAAAAAAAGAAACTAAGCAACAGAATTATTACATTTTTTTTTAATTTAGTTTTTTTTTTTTTTTTAGAAAGCGACTTAAGATTGCTTTATTTTACTTTAAAGGGCACCTATTTTACCCCTTTTTCAAGATTTAAGATGAGCCTTTTGTGTCCCCAGAATGTGTCTGTAAAGTTTCATCTCAAAATACCCATCAGATTATTTATTATACCGTTCTAAATTTGGACATCCGTTATGTTAATTGTCAAAATAAACCTGATTTAACTTCCACAAACTGGGATTGAAGCGTCTTCTTTTATAATTGAACTGGGATATGCGGCTCTGATGATGAATTTCATAGCAATTTTTACTGTATTTACTTTATTACAAGCATGCACTGTTTTAAAAACGCGTTAAACTTGTAAAGTCATTCTTGAGCTGCAGCTGATCACAGAGAGCTGAACAGATCTTTTAATCCCAGTTGCTTTGCGCACGTCCTGTCTTGTGGATATAAATATACGTGTTACTATAGAGACACGTTAATATGCAACTGTCAATCAATTTGGTGGGAGGGGAAAACCCCATCCACCAAATTATAATCGAATTATATTATATCACTCCAATATGACTGTGAACACACTATACCTACAGACAGTTCTGTCCAAATAGCTTCCAAAAGTTGATTTTGCATCATAGGTGCCCTTTAAAAGTAACTTTCTCAAACACTGATTGGTAGTTACAATCTAAATGTTATTAGAAGAGAGAAATAAAAAAAAAATAACCTTGTTCAGAATTCTAGATACCATATTAGTAGCAGTGATGCAAAAAAATTAAATTTTAAAAGTAATATATTACAATTTTAAGTCCAGCCGAATGGGGAAAAAAACGAATGAATGTAAAAATAATGCTTAAAAACTGATAAAATTCACAAAATAAAGTTTTATAACTCTTTGAAACTGCCCATTTTATGTTTTGATCCAAATTGTGCCATTTTGGTGACTGTTGCTTTATATTCAAATGAGATTTTTAAAAGAGGGCGGAGCTAAAAAATGCCTATGCATTAACAGATTCATAATAACAGAACATAGCAGATTCAAAACGGCTGCTTCTCACTCAGGGCTATTTATGCTAATGACGGAGACATGGTCACTAATGGGCGGGCTTTCCCCCACTGATGACACAGACAAAGAGAGAACGTCCATTAAAGTGTTTCTGCAGACTGTTTTTAATCAAGTGCGATTTTAAAAAAGCAGAATTAATTAATTTTAACCATTATAGGCTCACTATTTTCACACATTATTCCCACACAACTGTGTTTAACCCCCTTATAAAAGTGACTTTTGCATAATAGGCCCCCTTTAAAAACTGTGGGCTACTATTACTACTATAAATTTCATATTATTATTATTTTATATTGTACATATAGTAAAATGAGAAGGCCTTACCAGCAGAAGGTGACGTCTTTGTGGCCCCAGTATTGGCTGGTCTACCAATTTTGCTGGGTGCTTTTAGTCCACTGGGCTTTGATGTGCTCATTGTTCCTCTAAAATCGCTGTCAGTCTATACTTGCACTTTTCCTCTCCAACAAACATTGACTGTTAAGGTTGGAGCAACAGTGTTGAAACAAAAATTAAATAAAAAATAAATAAAGGAGGGATAAAGTTGCGCACCGATGACTCTGGAGAAAAAGAAAAGAGAGAAATACAGTAGATCACCAAACCTAAACTGGTGAGCATTTTAGTATGTAACTGTGCTTGTGCAACATAAACATTGTTTTCATTAGTTTGTGGGGTAACACTTTAGTTTGTCACAATCAACAAACCATTAACTAACACTAGAAGCTTAATAAACCACTAATTAGCCGTTAAATAATAGTTAGTAAGGTAAAAGTTGGATTTAGGTTTTGGGTAGGATCAGGGATGCAAAATAAGATCATACTTTATAACTACTAATGAACAGTAAGTATCTTAATAATAGGCAGGTAATTGTCAGTGTTCTGTTATGTTCCATGTGCTTTTGTTATCATGTGTTCCCTTTATCCTGTTTCCCGCCATCGTCAGTGTTCATTAGTTTCATCTGTGTTCATCCTCTGTGTCTCCTTAGTTAATCACCATCCCCATGTATTTATACCCTTCTGTTTGTCCTTCGTTGTCCGGTATTGTATTGTCTACATGCCGCTGTATTGCCTCCACGTCAATGTCCTATCGAAGTGTCCTGTCTCATCCAATGCCTGTATTCCATAAGTGTTTGTAAATAAATCTGTGTTTCGTTCCAATCCTGTGTTCCCGTGCCTTCATGTTACCCAGCGAGTGCGTGACAGTAATAAGCCAGTAGTTAATAGCATGAATTGTGACCTAAATTAAAGTGTTACCATTTGTTTCTCTAGTAGTTGAAAGTGTAAAGCCATATTTCACAGTGCACACATAAGCAACATGTAACAGACTTGCTGACAAGTGTTTTCTGCTGTGTGACAGAGCTGTTACTCTATTCAGAATTCAAGAGTTTTAACAGAGTAATTCTTTCAAATAAAGGCTACAGCATGCAGTTGACGTCCCCTTATTATTAGCTCCCCTGTATATATATATTTTTCCCAATTTCTGTTTGACGGAAAGAAGATTTTTTTTCAACATTTCTAAACATAACAACTCATTTCTAATAACTGATTTTTTTTTTATCTTTGCCATGATGACAGCACATAATATTTGACTAGATATTTTTCAAGATACTAGTATTCAGCTTAAAGTGACATTTAAAGGCTTAACTAGGTTAATTAAGCAAGTTAGAGTAATTAGGCAAGTCATTGTATAACAATGGCTTGTTCTGTAGACAATCGGAAAAGATATTGCTTAAGGGGTCTAAAAATATTGACCTTAAAATGGTAAAAGAAAGAAAAACTGCTATTATCCTATCCGAAATAAAACAACTAAGACTTTCTCCAGAAGAAAAAATATTATAAGAAATACTGTGAATAATTCCTTGCTGTGTTAAACATCATTTGGGAGGTATTTGAAAAAGAAAATATATATAATTTTGACTTCAACCGTATAATAAAATGGTTATTTGGATTTAACCACTAAAAAATAAAACTCAATCAATGAGCTTGTGCTGAATTAAAGCCATGATGCTTTGAATCAATTATACTATTGTTTTGTGAGTCATTGACCAGCACTTTAGAGATCACCGTCTCCCACTTTAAACTGTAGCACACAGTCATCTAACTGGAGAATTATCTTTTGTGCTTGACTTTGACAAGCATTATTGACACCAATTGAGAAGTCAGTTGACGGCAACAGATATTTAAAAAATCTGGGAAGCTCAAGAAATGTAAACTATTTATTGTCTACTCTTTAACAAACAGTTTTACATTCATTTATTCATTTTCAACCGCTTTTCCAGGGCTGGGTCGCGGGGGCAGCAGTCTTTGGAGAGAAACCCAGACTTCCCTCTCCCCAGACACTTCTTCCAGCTCCTCCGTGGGGATCCCGAGGCGTTCCCAGGCCAGCCGAGAGACATAGTCCCTCCAGCGTGTCCTGGGTCTTCCCCGAGGCCTTTTCCCGGTGGGACATGCCTGGAACACCTCCCTACATAGGCATCCAGGAGGCATCCGAAACAGATGCCCAAGCCACCTCAGCTGACTTCTCTCGATGTGGAGGAGCAGTGGCTCTACTCCGAGCTCCTCCCGGGTGACAGAGCTCCTCATTCATCATTCTTGTAAATATTTAAACTACCCAAGAAAAAAAAATACTCAATAATATTTTAGCTTTTTACTCAAATTACTCGTTTAAAATGAGCTGAAAAACAACTTAGTCATCTCATAGCCAGTCCACATCTCCATTCATTTTCCTTCAGCTTAGTCGCTTTATTCATCAGGGGTTGCCACAGCGGAATGAACCGCCAATCCACATATTATATAATACAAAATCATTAAACTAACTCAATACTCAACAGCAATATCGGATTTTCCCAGTATCATGCAGCCCTAACTCAATTCATTTTAACTGTTGTATAAACTTATCTGTGCTTTCACTTGATTAAAATCATTGAGCGATTTTTACACTCCTTTTTGTCCTTTCCTTTAAAATAGTGGTTCTAATAGGTCCCAACCAGGGTCTCTGCAGGTTTCACAAAGTCAAATTTAAGACTTTTTAAGACCATTATGAATTAAATTTCAGACTTCTACAGGACTTTTTTATATCATATTATATTATATTATATTATATTATATTATAATTAGTTATTTCAAGGGCACATATTTTAAATAAACTGTCAAAACAAGCAAACCCTAGTTGTATGAATACACATTTTTCAACATAACTTTTCTTTAAATAAACAATCTTTAAAAACATTAACAAACTAAAATGTAAGCACAACAGTCTGTCCAGGTCAGTGTCCTCCCCATATATGGACTATAAATACAGAGAACTTTTAAACAAATATTACTGTAAGGATGATAATTAAACCATATTGGAGTTATATATAGAGAGTTTTAATTCATCAATAAAGTTAGAGTTTTGTTAAAAGTTCTATTGAGATGGATTGTTAATGATTGGATGAGTGTTGGGTAGCTTTACAAGGACATAGGAAAATTAAGACCAGCTTACAATTATTTACAATACAAGACAAACTTTCAGTGAATTTAAGACTTAAGGACTAAAATTTAGTTTTGTAAATAAAGACATTTTAAGACCCCGCGGACACCCTGCTAACACATTTCCGTTGTGGTCTGCACTATTTTCAGCACGTTTCTGTATTTGCATGTGTTGAGAATTTGTCTGCGTGTGTTATCAAATTGATTATGTTTTCCTATTTGCATGCGTTTTCTTAACTTCAAGTGAGTTTGAGCTCTCTCAGCCACCATACAAATGACCCATTTTGGTTTCAAAACCAAATAAAAAAAAATATTTTTTTTTAATAAAAAAAAAAATCACGTTTCAGTCACATGACTTTCTTTTCCCCCACACAACTGCCATATTTCTCAGGATGCAAGGAGCAAATTAATTGATCAGAGTAAAAGTTACTTGTAAACTAATTGGATTTGATCCTTAACAGAGACCAGAAAACCTTTTCTCTGATCTCAAATTAGCACAGAGCTTAATCCTACATCCAGTAAGCCTAATCCATCATACATGTATACTGGCAAGAGTCCACTAATGTGATTAATAAACTTGCTGGTATATTGGAAAGGACTGCAGATCTGTAAAAAAATGTTTTCTGGAAAATATTATGCATTAAATCCAATAATCAAACTTTTAAAGGTATTAAACAAATCAAATGTTAAATTCTGCTCCAATTCTTAAGATATGTAGCATAATGGAACATTGTGTCTTGCAAAAAATAATAGTTTAGAGATTTATCACAGGTTCTCCGCATAAACATATGTATAAGGATGCACAATAATGGGAAAATATGCGATATTGTTGTTGAGTGTTGCGATAATGATATTTCTTACGATATAATTAACTTTTAAAAAAAAACGCTATTTTATCAGCAAAAAAAATAATTATGTAATAATCATACTAAAATAAACAGGTAATAGATATTTTTCTGAGCTAATTAAGTAAATAATAAAATAAATTGATTATAAAACTCCAAGAATGACCAAAAACCTCAGCGGAAATTCAGATTCTTATTGGCTGTTGTCATTTTTCTCTTTTGTCTCCCTGCATTAATATTTATTTACAGCTCTAGAGAGTAAAGGCTGCATCTGATTGGTCAGATTTGAATAAACAACATGCATTCAGCAAATAAATGCTTGTAAAATTACATTTATTGCACTTCGCTGCAATATGGATAATGCATATACTATTATCTCGATAACTTTCGAAATATTGCGCAATCCTATTATGTACATTTCAGAAAAATAACCAGACGGTATTGCGGTAATTCAGAAAAACTGTTATCTGTTATAAACATTGTTTAATACAGTAATTGTTTAATACAATAAAGCTCATATTATCATGTACAAAATAGAATTGATATAAAAGATATTGTTGATTTGACTGCATTAACACCAAACACTAAATTAAAATAGCTGAAGACACTAGTTTTACAACAACACTGTTAGAAGAATGAATCAATGCGGAACTAACTTGAACTGAATAATAGCACTACTGCCTTCTGTGGAGCTGCTGTTTCATAACCGATCAACTTTGCAACACAGGACAGCCATTGAATATTAATATTAAACAACGCCGAACTAATTTGAGCTGAATGATGACACTATTATCGTCTGTAGAGCAGCTTTACAGCTGGAACTCAATATGGTAAATAATTGATGAATTTACCAACATTCGAAGTGTCATTTTCCTGTTCATTAAATGAGGGGCTGTTTTGAAGCAATGTGTACTGTACGAAGCAGGACAGAAACTCTTGACAACACTTTGCACTTAAAAACACAATAATATAGCAGTAATATAGCACTGGAATAATGCACCCAAACCGATAAACTTACAACCCACTTTATAGTAAAAACTTTATCGTTTTTCCAAATCCCAAACCCAGACTTTAGTTCATCTTCACAACATAAATGAAGTTATTTTTAATAAAATGTGAGGGATTTGTACCTTTATTCAGTCCAATCAATGCTTCAAAACCTTCATAAAGACGTCAAATAAGATCCACATGAAAAGAGGTTTGTGAAAAGACAATCGCTTTTTATAATGGACAGATTTAATTTAGGCTTTACATCATTACAATCATTACATTGATTAATGAACATAAACAGATGGTCATCCAAACTGATTGGCATTCAAGAACCAACCTTATTAGTTCTTGCAGAAGCTTAAACGTTCTCATGTGACACTGGAGAACGATCCCCATTGGTTGTTGTGCCTCAAGCAAGCATGATTAGCTTTACTGACCATTAATGATTATATTGGAATAAACTTAAAATTATATTTTATAAAGTGATTACTTCCCTTCAGGAGACTTCAACTAAACCACACAATTCACATAGATTGTTTTAAATCTCATTATGATCTCATTTTAAAGCAATGGAGGAACTGAAGTAAATCTTATTTGTGTTGAGAAGATGAGCAAATTACTAAAGACAACGGCGGGTGAATGAACATCATGGCGAGTAAATGATGAGGTGAAAAACAACAACATTTAAGCGCACGTAGCTATGCACTACGCTTTATATTCATGGTTTGAGGGAATTATTGTGCGCATATACATGTTTTACATTCTCTAGCGACAACTAATCGTGATTTTACTTCAAATAGCATCACATTTACTTCAAATAACACCAGTAACAAATCCACCATGGTTTTGCAACACTGGCCATAGTTTAACCAGCAATGACTGATTACAAATTGAAGGCTTAATAAATCAATGAGCAAAAATATTCTTATTTTTAACTTTTACCACACTAAAACAAATGTTAATTTTAAATAGGGGTTTGCACATAAAAAAATTAACGCATACATGTAATTACATCTTTATTTTCACATTTGACCCTATTGCTATTTCTTAATTCAACCAGCATGAAAAATATATTAGTAAACCGGTCACTAATCTTAAAGAGATAGCTCAACCAATAATGAAACTTCTTCCATCATTTACTCATCCTCCACTTGCTCCAGACCTGTTTGAGTTTCTTTCTTCATTGAACACAAAAAGGAAGATATTTTTTATTAAAGTAGCCATTTACTTGCATAGTATTATTTGATCCTTCTATGGATGTCAATAGCTGTTGGTTTCCAACATACTTCAGAACATACTGGACTGTGCTCAACAGAAGAAAGAAATTCATAAAGGTTAAATAAAAAAAAACACTTGAGTGAAAGGTAATGGTGAGGAAATGTTCATTTAGGGGTGAACTAACCCTTTAACCACCCCACCTCAAAACCAGCCAAAGTGTTTAGACTGCAACATGAGTGTTGCAAGCAAACTGCATCAAACAAATATTGTCATTTTCAACATAAGGACGTACTAGTTATAGACAACGTTTAGTGACTAAACAAGATAACAGTTCATAACACAAGTGTACTTTACTCAACATGACATTTATCTGTCAAACTGACCAAAAACACAAACAAAACAAACCTCCAGGAAAACTAACACACGTCTTTTCCAAGCAACACCAACGACAGTAGCAACTAGCATCTTGAAAAGCCACCCAGCTACGACCATTTTCACATGCTGAGAGTTTACAGGCTTCAATCAAAAACACGAGCCGTTTTATTTTGGCATACAACTTATACTGCAGTCCTGCATGTAATCAGGCGCCACATCTGGGGGGCTTCAAAATCTGAGCCGATTTACGCTACAGCTTGACCAGTTAAGCACGGTTTAGGATTTCCAACCAAAACAACGACCCGATATGAAGCACAGGATATCGTTTACCAAACCTATACATAAACTACAGGTTTGTCGACGACTATTTGACAGAATTAAAATAAAAATGAGCAAGTTTAGAGTTATTCATCATCCGATATCATTAATAAAAAAAAAAGTTCAACAACAAAAAAAGTTTCTCAGAAAACAACACATGACGCAGCAAAGATTAAACGATATATTGAGTCCTCACAGGACTTTCTTCTTCAAGTAAACACAAGCTGGACGTGGAGAAAGTTCACGAAGTTACAGTCGATATGACGACTTTCCGCAATGTCACATCTTGACTAATCGAACCAAAATAGAGAGAGCCGCAGTCAGTTATAATAAAGCAGCAGTGCTAGTCTTCGCACATCCTCAAACAACGCCTTTTAACCACAGCTTTTGATTATATAGAAGAACAGCTGATGACAAACCTAAAGGAGGACTTAAGGTTACCTAGTGCTGAGCGAGGCCGAGAAGCAACCTGTTTTTAATGGGAAATTCTTGACTTAGCAACTTCCGACGCAAAAGGCGATGGATCCACGACACCCGGTGAACCGAGCACTTTCAACAGGCCGATCGCGAGCTCACCTGCGATCTCCTGTTTGCGAGCTGCTGTCAGAAATGAACTGTGCTGAATTCTCTTCAATCTACTTAGCTTGACGCCCGCGTTGGCGATAGATTTAACCTGGTGCGTTCAAGCACCCACTTCTGTAGTGACACGAGTGGCGTAATGACGTAGGCGCTCGCAACTCCGCCCAGGCCAACGGGAAGCCTTAAGAGGCGGGCAGATGAGAAAGCAAACGTGCTCGAGTTCCCTTCTTCGGTATAAGAAGACAGAAAGAAATACACTGCACTTGCTGTTGCTACTCATTGAAATGCTTTATTTTTAACTAAATTAAGTTTGCTACCTTATTAATCCAAAATTAGTTTTAACATAAGTGTACTGTGCATAATTATTATGTACGCACATGCAGGTATATATTTGTGAAAATGTTTATTTATATGTAAAATATTTGTATCTAGTACATATTGTATATGTAAATATATTTATTTTTAATAAAATATATTTCCATATATAATATGTTGCATTTAAATGTCTCATTCATATATATATATATATATATAT
>CAIGQW010053949.1:561573-572373 GCA_903798125.1 Danio choprae | reverse complement strand
ATATATATATATATATATATATTAATTCATTCATTTTCTTTTCAGTTTAGTCCCTTTATTAATCTGGGGTCGCCACAGCGGAATGAACCACCAACTCATCCAGCATGTTTTACACAGCGGATGCCCTTCCAGCTGCAACCCATCACTGGGAAACAACCACACACACCCATTCACACACATACACTAGACAATTTAGCTTACCCAGTTCACCTATAGCGCATGTCTTTGGCCTTGTGGGGGAAACCGGAGCACCTGGAGGAAACCCAACACGGGGAGAACATGCAAACTACACACAGAAATGCCAACTGACCCAGCCGCGACTCGAACCAGCGATGTTCTTGCTGTGAGGCGATCGTGCTACCCACTGCACCACCATCACGCCCACATAATACACACTTTATGTCCATACAATCTTTTATTTTGGATGTGCTTAATCATGAAATAAAAAAGGATTGTTTGCTTTAGCCATTATTTTTATTCATTGCAGCTGAACTTAGAAGAAAGGAAGAATCTCTAGGAAAAGCACTGGTCTCCCTTGGTATAAAACATGTTTAACCACTGCACCATTTCCAAGTATTGATGGAGCTTGATGATGATGCTTCTTTTTATGGCAGTTGGCCACACAGCATAAGGTGGATTTCTGCCACATATTGGGATAATACAAATACTGTGAGATATTCTGTCAATATCTTAAAGCTTAAAGGAGATCTATCATGCCCCTTTTTAAAAGATGTAAAGTACGTCTCTGATGTAGAGTGTGTATGTGAAGCTTCAGCACAAAATACCCTACAAATAATGTTTTATAACTCTTTCAAACTGCCCCTTTTAGGCTTTGATCTGAACTGTTTCTTTAAATTCAAATGAGATTGTGCTCTTTTCAAAAGAAGGCGGAGCTACAAATGCCTATGTGTCAGCATAGTGGCAGATTCCAATGCAAGACTAACTATGCTAATGAGGGAGAGATCTTACCAATGGGTGATGACACGTACAAAGGGAGAATGTCAATCAAAGTGTTTCTGCAGACTGTTTTTATCAAGTGTGATTGTAAAAATAAAACGAATACATTTTTACACTTAGAAGCCGGCTATATTCACAGATTGTTGCCATACAAGCGTGTTTAATCCCCTTATAAAAGTGTTTTTTGCACAATAGGTCCCCTATAAGGTAAACTACCAGGGATGGACTGCGATTTTTGTCAAGAATCTGAACAACTGCAATTTGCATAAGGCTATAAGCATTAAACCTGTGTGTAGTATAGTGTAACAAACAAACAGCAAAGACTGCTTTTCTTTAAAGATTGATGAAATTCCAGCACATCAAAAACAAATTTATTATAAACTAAAACCCTGCAAACACGGCACTGTGGCTCAGTGGTTAGCAGTGTCGCCTGACAGCAAGAAGGTCGTTGGTTTGAATCCCAGCTGGGCCAGTTGGCATTTCTGTGTGGAGTTTGCATGTTCTGCCTGTGTTGGTGTGGGTTTCCTCCGGGTGCTCCAGTTTCCCCCACAGTCCAAACACATGCACTATAGGTGAATTCGATTAAATTGGCCTCTGTCTGTGTGTGTGTGTGTGTGTGTGTGTGTGGTGTGTAGTGTATGGTGTGTGTGTGTGTGTCCCAGTACTTGGTTGCGGCTGGAAGGGCATCCACTGTGTACAAACATATGCTGGAATAGTTGTCGGTTCATTCCGCTGTGGCGACCTCTGAAATAGAAACTAAGCCGAAAGAAAATGAATGACTGACTGAACCCTGCAGAATGCCTTTCACCACAGCCTTCCACTTTCAATGCACTATTAAAATTATGAGGTAAGAAAATTCAATTCTGTTGTAACCGTCAGTGCAGACAGATTTGCTAAATGTTTTTTTAACCACAGGAAATATAATAGTAATAATCTAATTCTACCTTTCCAAAGAAAAAAAAAGCAAAAGAATCACAAAAATGACTCGAAAGTGCAACGATTTAATTTTACTACCAAGTTCAAGTTAAAACTTTTTAATTCCGTCTTAAGAAATCTGAATGGAAAAAAATATTCACAATTAATTACATGCCACGAGATGTAGTGAACGCAAACTGTAATAACAGAAGATGGAGCAGGAAGAAGAAGAATAAAAAACGCCTGTACACAGAACGCATTCCCACAATCCGTTAATATTCATGTACAAAACAAACGTAACCTTTTCGTCTTTAAAAATCGCACGGCAGCAGTAAAAAGATACAAAGCACCCAAAGTAAAACTACATACAAAAGGACTGCGATAAGAAGAGAAAACAATGCATGTTGTCAACAGACGCGCAAGTAAAAACAGACAACCTCGAGATCATTTCTTGCTTTTGGCTTGATTTCTGGGCGAGCCTTTTAGTAAATCTCGAATTTTAAGGTAAACCCCTGTCGCCTCTGCAACCTCCGTAAACTCAGGAGTGTCCTCAAAGGGGATTATTCCCGCTGCAAATCTGCTACGGTGTGGGACGAAAGTTACTTTATTTACACCGCTTTCCCCAATATCATCCGCCACTTCAGAACCGGACTCTTGCGTGTTTTTCTGTGGAGCGTCTGAAGCCTCAGGATTCCCGTTTTCCCCATAAACTTCATCCAGGACAATAATATCGCTCATTTCTGCTTGCAAATCGATTTCCTGTTTTTCATCGCAGGTGGTTTTATCCGTCATCTCATCCTCACAAACATTACTCACAGCGGGTGAAGAGGGCGTGCTCTTGATTTCAAACATATGGGTTGCGTCCTCCATCTTTTCTCCATCATCTTCTGTGTCGAGTTTAAGAGAAGTGACCACACTGGGGGAGCTCGGGACGGGGGTCTCAGAATCACTGTTTGTTGTGGTGTCGGCTTTCTCAAGGGCTGCCCAAAGAAGCCTCTGCTGCTCCTCTAGTTCCTCCAAACTGAGCCCGTCCTCGGACTCTTCGCCCTCCGTCTGAGCTCTGGCATGGGTGGATGGGTATTCGTTTGTAGGTGGAGTTGCTGGTGGAGTTCCCTTAGGGATGGGAGGAGTCGATGGAGGCGTTCCCAGTGGAAGAGGAGGAGGAGTTCCCAAAGATGAAGAGCCGGGAGGGAGAGGCGGGTGAAACTGGAAACCATCAGATCTCATTTGAGAGGTGTCGTGATCTGTAGAATGACAAAATTTAACAATAAAGTATTAACCAGGAATCCTAAAGTTGAATTTACTACCTTTTTTACTACCTCCACAAATATTTTACTACCAATACAACATTGATCAGCTGAATTTTTTTGAAGGGGGTGGGGGGTGCGTGTGCACATGGCCCATTGTGATTATGGCCCATTCCATCAACCACTTACTAAAATGTGTGTGACTGTCTGTCACTCCCCATGACTGGCTTAAGCAAATCGGCAAGCAAAGTCTGAGAAAACATACATTTCCCCAAGCGGCAGCTAGCTAATATAAAATATATCAAAGCTCTGCTAACGTCAAACAAACGTTGGATCGGATACTGTCCTGCCCGCATAGACACTGCATTACAAACGCCTCGCATAGGCGGTAATTAGTTTTTTGTAATTTGATCCAAAGATGATATAATACATATAAATGTTCATATGCTGTTGTTTTTTTTAATCTATTTTTTAAAGATTTAAGATGCCGATGACGTTAAACGTGTCAGAACAGTCTTGTGAAAGGAGTCCATAGTTGAGTGTTTTTGAATCCATTCAACCAATCCCTGAGTCTGGTGTGAGCATTTTAGTATCACGGCTGACATAAACACCAACGTGGCATATTTAATTAAATTTCAAGTCAAAAGTTGTGTACCTGACTCGATCTCCATATCTGATGCGTGGAGAGCGTGATCCGAACCAGATTTCCTTTTCTTTGTCTTCTGGGGTGTGGAATCAGACTCATGAGGTCTCTTACTGCAGCCGCTGTCCTGTCGTGCACATACAGATACAGAAGGTTAAACAATCACTAGGAAAATATACAAACATTGATGATTCTAGAATTGCGGGTACATTTTATATCTGCGAATTCAACATTCTATTATTAATTAAAATACTTTCATTAAATGGTTTTGAATAAAAACACAAACTATATCAAGTTATCTCTAAAAGTAATGTTGTCATTTGGTCTAGAACATATCTTAAAGACTCCCACTGTAACTTTGTGCCTGCTGAATCTTACATTTAGCTGTAAATATCATGAAATAATTCAGTCAAACCTTTATTTTTGGGGGTGAGGGGGGTTTTTCTTTTAAGTTAATAGATGAAACATACATTTTTTTGTATTATTAGTAATTTCAAATATACATTTTGTGTCTGTCCATACGTTCTGGTCAACTCTGTTACATCGGTTATAAAAGGCAGAACAATCTGTAAAGCCCTGAAAGTAGACGCATGTGATTTCCTCCAAGTGATGTCACTGCCTCTGGCGGGAAACTCTGGAAGGCACTGAGGCGTCCTATTATTCTTCTATCAATAATTTGCACAAAATATTTATGGAAACGAACAGTAAATTAATTATTTGTCAACTCTGTTATTGCAATATATCAGTGAATTTCTCATTCACTTTCTAAAAACCGTAATATCACAAAAAAATGCATACATTTCTGTTTTAGTCATGCCATGTGTAAGTATCTGTATCTGGTTTGGAGTTAGCATCAGGAGCTAAAGCAGAAAATTGAGGAAAATATCAACTCTTATCGTGGTTTAAAACATTTAACAATAATTACAAAAACAGAAATCAGTAACAGAAATAAATGTTGCCTATCAGCATTTTGCATTATTTCAATTTAACAACAGATTTAATTCTAATGTGAATTATACATTTGTTCTATGCCATTTCAGTTCAAGGAAAATGAATGAATATACTTGAAATGTAGCTGCATTTCTGGACTGAGTCATATAGTATTTTTTTTTACCGATGGAAAAGTATTGCTCAAAAAGGCAGCAAAGTTTTGCTTCCAGTGATGAGGTTGCATTGGAATGGAGCTGAATGACCTGTAATCCTGTAAATTAAGAAACAAACACATTTTTAATGTACGAGGTTATGATGGATTTAAATAAATCGAGACATTAAACAAAGGAAAATATTTGCTCAGCTCATTTTTAACACAGGTATATTTGCATAAGCATGCAGATAAATAATAAATCAATTTAAACCATTAAGTAGTTTCTTTTTGTTTGTGTGTGTGTGTGTGTGTGTGTGTGTGTGTGTAATGAGAGTGATCGTAAACTTACATCTCTTATGTTGGGTGGTGCGTTGACATTGAACCCTGGAAAATCAACCAGCTTTGAGACATCATAGGATAACTTTTGGCTGTGGATATTTTCATCTCCATCATTAGATCCTAGCAAAGAAGACTCGGTGTCAATGGCGATATAGTTTTATTTTTATAGTTTTATATCATTTTTAATCATGTATATAAGGCAAGCTGCGACAGAACTTTCATGTGAGAAAACCTTTATCTGTATTGTAAGGATTTGTTTGTTATAAAGTCTTAACCAGATGTCTTTGTTGCATGGTTAATCACACCTTACCATCATAAAGCATCAGGCCTGAGTTTTCCATTTCTGCCTCTTTGAGCCATCCAGGCGGGTAACCGAGCTCCCTCATGCGATAGATGAATGGAGGAAGGGTGTTTGTAGTCATACCAAGAGCATCAAGAAGGTCTTGACTAAAAGAAAATGTTTTAAAAATGCATCAAAAATTGTATAATTCCAATATGTGACACTCCTGAATTATTAGCCCCCTTGTATATTTTTTCCCCCAGTTTTTGTGTTTTCAACACATTTCTTAACATAATAGTTTTAATAACTGATTTCTTTTATCTTTACCATGATGACAGTAGATAATATTTGACTAGATATTTTTCAAGATACTAGTATTCAGCTTAAAGTGACATTTAAAGGCTTAACCAGGTTAATTAGGTAAGTTAGGGTAATTAGGCAAATCATTGTATAACGGTAGTTTGTTCTGTAGACAATCTGAAAAAAATATTGCTTAAAAGGGGCTAATAATATTGACCTTATTCTAGCCGAAAGAAAACAAATAAAGATTTTCTCCAGAAGAAAATATATTATAGGAAACACTGAGAAAAATTCCTGGCTCTGATTTTTGGCATCAAAGACAAATCAATGAAAACAAAATTAAACAAATGTGCAGTTACTAAAACTTCACATAATATGGCTGACCTCATAATCCCGGGTTTGTACTTTGCAAATCGCTCTTCCACCTCTTCTGCGTGGTAGCGCTGGTTGCTCTGATTGTTCTGGGAAAACTCCTTCCTCTTTTCATTGATGCGAGCCATATCTTTGGGCTTAAACAAATGTGAAATGTAAAAAATATAAACACACTCAAAGTCTGATTTACAATCGTCAAAAGAATGCCTTTATAAATACGGCTCTTGTATTAACAGAAGTGTGGTCTATAAGCAAAGAGAAACACCTTTGGACAGTCTCGTAGTTGATGGTCCTCAGAGGAGCAGTTAAAACAGCACGGTTTAGGTCTGAAAAGATAACATGAGCAGACTTCAAATCCTCAGACAAAAAGCTAAAGAAAAATAATACCAGAAAAGCAAATAAATAATAGCAATTATATTATATCGAATTGCAATAAAATTTATATCAATAACAATGATAAGCTCTGTACTTTTTTACTCTATATTGATCTAAGAGCCAATCACGCAGCAGAAATGTGCACCAATGGGAATCCAGAAGTGTGTTGATATTAGAGATGCACTGAATTTTCGGCCGCAAAATATTATCGCCCACTGAAAATAGGTTGTTATTTAATAGACCCTCTTAATTGTGTGGCTTCAGTCAATGTTGGGATACTCTTTAAATATGGAAGCATTAACAACTGATATCGAAATATATATCGTTATTGTTCAATATGGAAAATAATTAATCGAGATTGCATTTTTGCCATATCACCCAGCCGTACAGCATAATATATCATTTCAGCATCGATATCGCAATGTGTGCATCCGCAATAGTCACATGACACAATATGCGACGCTGAGTTTGGATTATAGTTGATTATGTAGTTTATTTTATTTAGGCAAGTTTATTTATATAGCACATTTCATACACAATGGAAATTCAAAGTGCTTTACATAATCAAAAATAAAAGAAACAAGTATAAGAAATAAAAACAAATAATAAAATGATTAAAAACAGATTTAAATGTGTTAAAAGGTTTTAAAAGAACAGGGGGGGGGGGGACATAATAGTGTGATAGTTGATTATAATCAATGCAGTTTAATCATAATGGAGTAAAAGTTTATCATCTGCATGCATTTTTAAAGAGATAGTTCACCCAAAAATGACTTGCTATTTTCATGACACACTTCACTTGTTTGTTTTTTAAGCTGAACACAAAAAAGAAGATAATTTATAACTCGTATGCCATTGAAACAAGTGAGTAAACTTTCATTTTTGAGTGAACTGTCCCTTTAAGGCCTGTGAACATTTCAATATTGCAGAGTTTAAAACATCCGGCCACAAGAACTTTTTTTTGTAACTTTAATAAAGATTACATAATGTACAATGAAGACTATGCAGTGTTGATTATTCAATACCTGTACCGGAAAACTATAATTCACTTTTATCTTTGATATATATTATTTATCTATTCTTGTGATTTATTTGTTATATATTATTCGAGATTCACTCCTCTACAAAACCCCCTCAATCTATCTAAAATTAAGAATTCTTCCCAAATAAAGCTGTTCAAGCTAGAAATTGTATTCAAGTCCCAATGTATAATCACAGAAATACAAAATATCGCAATGTCAGATTTGAAGATGAATAGGAATTAGAATAATGGACAGCATTCTTTACAACAATGGCGTAAAAACTCAAAAAAAAAGACATGTATTATTCTTGCAATAATCAAAAAAGTATCAATATCCAATGGCTGCTATTGTAAATAAGATCATACTTTATTTTAAAAGGTACAATTCTCACTATTAATAAACCAATAACTATGTTTTTTTGTCTCAAACTTTTAATTAACAGTTAGGGTAGTAGTTAGGTTAAGGTATTAGGATGTAAAATAAGATCATGCAGAACATATACTTTATAAGTACTATTAAACAGCCAATATTTTGATAATATGCATGTAATAAGCCGCTAGTTAATTGATAGTTTTTCTAAATATAGTGTTACTAAACAATGAGATATGACGAATGAGAACGAATAGATTTTCCCTACCAGCAAATATTCATCCAAGCAAAAAGCGACATTACATATAAAAGCAGACACTTACAAGCTATAACGCCATCACGAATGACTAAATCGCTGAGGAATATCCACAAAATAGATGTAAACATTGCCGAATTGGCATTCTGACAGGCACATGAGGGTTTTAAAGAGCACCTATTTTAAATACCCATCAGATTATTTATTATATCTTTCTGAATTTGGGAATTTTTAGCTCTGAGGACACTGTAGCTATTTTTGTTGCCTGTGCCTTTAATGCAAATTAGCTACTTCTCCCTGCCCACCATTCCTACGTGTGTCAAAGCCAAAGAGATCTCTTTCTATTGCTCTGATGCGTGTCTCCTCCTGCTGCGTCAGACAAACAGCACAGTGACAGATAAGAAGGAAGCAGATTTCCTGTTTATGAGAAATACTACAATAAGAACTTTGTTGTGTTAATAAGACATGTTAATGCACGGCTGTCAATCAATTTGGTGGGCGGGGAAACCGCAATCCTACGTCACGTTGCAGTGGGCCTCAAAATTGCAAGGATTTGAATCTATTTTAACGTCAGGTAATAAAAAAATTTTAAAAAGAGATTATTGTGTTTCTATCACTCCAATATGACTGTGTACACACCATACCTACACACAGATCTGTCCAAATAGCTTCAAAAAGTTGATTTTGCAACATAGGTGCCCTTTAAATGACTGAAAATGCCTGCGGGTGATGTATATGGATCGCAAGTGCCAACATTTAGTTTGTAATTTGACTGCTTTGTTTCTGTTTATATGTGATCCAAATATTTGTAGCTTAAAACAGATGGAAATGTGACCAGATTATGCTGCATTTCTATGGAGATTCTTTTTTTGCCCGCCAGCCTCCGCACAGGTCACGTGACTGAAAACTTTCAATAGTGAGGCTTGGTATTTAAACTAAAGTGTTAGCGTAAATTCTTGCCATACCTTTTCTGCTTTATCTCCACATCCTGGCCTTCAAGTGCAATGATCTGACCAAAGACCTGCTGGTATCTTTGCAATAATGATTCAGGAGCAGTGATGCACAGAGATGAGAGTAAAAACGGACTAAAAGAGCACAAAATCATAAATGATAAAGAGCACAGCGTGTGTAGGAGCACAGCCGGGTATCAACGTTTAGGATACTTGGGAACCTCCCATCCTTCGGTCAGTTGAGGGTTTTCATTCATCAGCGGCTGACCCAGTTTATCAACACAGAAGTCAGTGAAGTATAAAACACTCCCGATTACCTGCAGAACAAAAACGAGAAGCGTTTACTTTAAAGTGGTTTCAACAGTCCAGCAACTAAATAAATGGGTCTTATTCACTAAACATGTGCACGCACAAATTTTTCATGTGAAATGTGCATCATACGGACATTTTGACGAATAATTCATGATTCATAAAAACGTTTGTATGAAAATTAATTATAAATGTATTTAAAAAAATAAATAAAAATGACTTATACCACAGGCACACAATAACTATGTACGCTCGGGGCCTTATTAACATGTGTAAAGAACCCTTCATATAAATAGATGTCATTTAGGGGGTAGGCGAAAAGTAAGTAGATGTTAAATAAATAAAAAAAAATTTAACTCACACTGAAAGCATTTTTAATATGTTTGGAGTCACTGGAGGTCTTCACTTTATAGCTCTCCGCCATGACAAAACTTGAGGGCTACAAATATTACACAAAAAGCAGTATTATTGCGCGCTGATTTTAAACTATTTCAACAAATCTCTTGTCCAGTAATATTAAAGATGTACATGTGGGACGACATGAGGAGTAGAGCCTTCTCGATCATTATTATAGAGCTGTTTCTGGACAAGAGAGAAGATGAAGTCTTCGATTTCCTTCCGGCACTGCCTAAACAACACAAAATTTCACGTTATATATATATATATATATATATATATATATATATATATATATATATACACACACACACATACACACAAAATAAGTATGTACAGTACACATATACATTCTGTAAACAGAAGTTTTTATTTTGGATGTGATTAATCTTTTGACAGCACTAATTTTAAATAAATTATTAAATATTAAAATCAATGGTGATGCAGAGAATACGTACCTGGATATGATGTTGTTTCCATAATTAATCTGACAAACTGGCCCGCTGGTTTTAGAATCTTCTATTTTAATCCCCCTGGCATGGGAAATTACCATTGATAATCAATGTAACAACAACAAATTTTGTTTGAAACAAGGTGCAAAAAAACTGTAAATAAATAAATGATTAAATAAAGATTTACTCACGTAGGACGACTTAATATGTTTAACTTTCTCTTCAGTTCTTCATGTGGATCATCGTTAAGGTACAAAATATGACATTCAATGTAAAGACAAAGACAGCACGCTTAATAGATGTTTGAGTAAATGATGAGGATTCTTTTATTTTTGGGTGAACTATACTTTATATACTTGTATACTTTAAAACCTGCTGACAACATATATACAATAAAAATAGATATATTAGATTGTATTGACTTTAAGTCATAGGTCTGATTCATTTTATATTAGCATTGAATAGGATTCAGCATGAGTGTCATTAGCCCAGTGTCAAAAGTCGTTAATGCTTAAGATTTCAATTAAAATCAAT
>CAIGQW010053949.1:503493-522693 GCA_903798125.1 Danio choprae | reverse complement strand
AGTTTTTAATCAGCAGACGGCGATGTAGGCTAGTTTTTAACAGCAGAGTGCGTTCTAGGCTAGTTTTTAACAGCAGTCAACGGTCTAGGCTAGTTTTTAGCAGCAGACAACTCTCTTGGCTAGTTTTTAACAGCAAGTTTTTAACAGCAGACGGCACTCTAGACTAGTTTTTAACAGCAGACAGAGCTCTAGACTAGCTTTTTACAGCAGATGGCGCTCTAGGCTAGTTTTTAACATCAGATGATTCTCTAGGCTAGCTTTTATCAGCAGCTGTTGCTCTAGGCTAGCTTTTAACAGCAGATGGCGCTCTAGGCTAGTTTTTAACAGCAGATGGTGCTCTATGCTAGTTTTTAACAGCACACAGCGTTCTAGGGCTAGTTTTTAACAGCAGACAGTGCTCTAGGGCTAGTTTTTAAATGCAGATGGTGCTCTAGGCTAGTTTTTAAACAGCAGACGGCGCTCTAAGGCTAGCTTTTATCTGCAGACGATGCTCTAGGCTAGTTTTTAAAAGCAGATGGCGCTTTAGGCTAGTTTTAAAGAGCAGACGGCGCTCTAGGGCTAGCTTTTATCTGCAGACGATGCTTTAGGGCTAGCTTTTAACAGCAGTCGGTGGTCTAGGCTAGCTTTGTCCATTAAAATAGAAATATTTTCTATGAATATGGATTAAACAACAGCATTTTTTAGAGATCAGACAAAAGTAAGCTTTTTAATTTATTCCATAAATCAAACCAACATGCTAAAAGATGAATCACAACAAAATTTGACTTGAAGTAAAGACGTTCAAGAAAATCAGACAAAGGTACAAGAATGTCTACTTTATGGCTTTAATGAGAGGAAAAAACCTACAGTCCCATGAAGCACGGCAAAAGGCATAAACTAATTAAAAACGATACAGAAATGTATTGTTTAAAAGTTGTAGGTTGTATCTATAGGTGAAACAATGCAACTCAAGTTTTCAAAATCTGCATATATATATATATATATATATATATATATATATATATATATATATATGTAAATATTTAACGTCTTACGCAATCAGTGGGGCTCCACCGGAGTGGGTGGAGCTACAGATCTCCTCTGGCTCTCTGATTGGTGAAATGTCCTGCACAGCATCATGGGTCATGTAGTTTTCTGCACAAATTCTGATATTAAATACATTTAACACATCATTTAACATACAAACTGAATCAACACAAACATACGCGATCATAAAAACACAACCAATTAACAACCTGAAAAAAATTAAATGGTGAAAGTGGAGTTCGTACTCTATTATAGCTTTGAGTAAAGGCAAGAAAGTGGCTTTGAACCATTTTTATGTACTCAATAATCAAAATCAAACAGGAGAAATCGTTTACAAAGTGTTTGTATGCTTTCTCCAACAGTTAACTAAAACAAGAAGGAGAATTTAGATGAAAATAATTGTGAGTTTATAAATTTTACCCTGTAAAAGTACATCTTTAACAAACAGAAGGCCGACAGAACAGCAGTCTGTAATGCAAGTAACCTAAAAAGAATTGTATCCGGTATTTATGAAAACCACCTCCACGTACACATACATACAACATACATACACTACACTAACAACTGATATGACCAACTCAGATGGCTTTTATGTATAAATGAACAGAAAAACACTTATTTTTTGGATTGAGAACACAGTTGCAAAGACCCATCCGCTTTTTTTTCACAAATAAAATGCACAAGGGCCGCACGGTGGCTCAGTGGTTAGCACTGTCACCTCACAGCAAGAAAGTCGCTGGTTCAAGCCTCAGCTGGGTCAGTTGGCATTTCTGTGTGGAGTTTGCATGTTCTCCCCGTGTTAGCGTGGGTTTCCTCCTGGTGCTCCAGTTTCCCCCACAGTACTATGACGTGGTACAGGTGAACTGAATAAACTAATTTGTCTGTAGTGTATGTGTGTGTTTGGGTGTTTCCTAGTAACTGGGTTGCAGCTGGAAGGCAATTCGCTGTGTAAAACATATGCTAAATAAGTTGTCGGTTCATTCCGCTGTGGTGACTCTTGATTAATAAAGGGACTAAGCCGAAGGAAAATGAATGAATGAATGAAATGCACAAAGAAAAAACATTCAGAGCACACGCTGAATAGTAACTTTTCATATATAATAACAAATGTAGATACAAAAATGTAGACACTGCTAAAAATAGGGGTCTGACAAACATGCATCCCCCCTCCCCTCTCAAAAATATATATACACTAATTGCCCTATCAAATGCTATTAAAAATATTTGTTAAAGTTTGCAATAACATGCCTATAATGATATGCCACTGGAATTTTTGTTTTTACCAGAGTTTAATTCACTCTCTTTAACTTTCACAATTTTAATTTAAGGCACATCAAATGTACCTAACGCTCAGACGAATATTAATAGTTATTCTATTTGTCATTTTATACACATCTATGCTTCTGTTCATGCACTTAAATGCTTCAAAACGCCAGTCTTGATCAATCGATTCTGATATTTTTGAAAGGGTTAGTTCACACAATTTAAATTCAGTCATCATTTACTCATCCTCCACTAGTTTCTTTCTTCTGTTGAACACGAAGGAAGATATTCTGAAGAATGTTGGGGGGGAAAAAACAGCCTTTGATTTCCATACTAGTTTAGAACTAATTGAGCGTGAGTAAATGATGAAGAAATGTTCATTTTTGGGTGTACTATCCCTTTAAGTGGTGCTGCAGTTTTTGGTGAACTGAGCATCAGATTCCAAAAGGGCTTTAAACAATCAGAATGAAATAAGGAAGACACTAAAAATATAAGAAGAAAAAAAACACCCTGAGAGGTCAAATCCACAAGACTAAAGGCTACAGCTCTAATGTAACAAAGTCCAAGAAGCGCAAAAAAAAGAGGATGAACGTAAACGAGATACAGCCTTTGGTTTGCCACTTTAAAATGAAATCAATTAAGTCTGAATGGTTAAATAATGATTAAAGCTGTGACGAAAAATGGTTAAGCAATCCATTCAGCATCTATTCAGAAATTTTCAAAATGCATTGCTATTCTCTCGAATTGATTCTGAACTTCGTTTTTAACAGTGGACGATGCTAGCTTTTAACACATACGGCGCTCTAGGCTAGTTTCTAACAGCGGATGGCGCTCTCGGCTAGTTTCTAACAGCGGACAGCGCTCTCGGCTAGTTTCTAACAGCGGACGGCGCTCTCGGCTAGTTTCTAACAGCGGACGGCGCTCTAGGCTAGTTTCTAACAGCGGACGGTGCTTTATGCTAGCTTTTAACAGTGGACGGTGCTTTATGCTAGCTTTTAACAGCAGACGATGCTCTAGGCAAATTTTTAACAGCAGATGACGCCAGTTTTTAATAGTTTTTTTTACACATATGGTACACTAGGCTAGTTTTTAATAGCAGACAACGTTCTAGGCTAGTTTTTAACAGCAGCCATTGCTCTAGATGAGCTTTTAACTGCAGATGGCTCTCTAGGCTAGCTTTTATCCATAAATGGCGCGCTAGGCTAGTTTTTATCAGCAGACAGAGCTCTAGGCTAGTTTTTAACAGGCGCTCTAGGCTAGCTTTTAGGCTAGCTTTTAACAGCAGATGGTGCTCTAGGGCTAGCTTTTATCAGCAGACAGAGCTCCAGGCTAGTTTTTAACAGGTGCTTTAGGCTAGCTTTTAACAGCAGACTGTGCTCTAGGGCTGGCTTTTATCAGCAGACAGCGTTCTAGGGCTAGATTTTAACAGCAAACGCCGCTCTAGGGCTAGATTTTAGCAGCAAACGGCGCTCTAGGGCTAGATTTTAACAGCAAACGCCGCTCTAGGGCTAGATTTTTATCAGCAGACGGCGCTCTAGGCTAGTTTTTAATCAGCAGACGGCACTCTTGGCTAGTTATTAACAGCAGATGGCGCTCTAGGCTAGCTTTTAACAGGCGCTATAGCCTAGTTTTTAACAGCAGACAGGGCTCTAGGCTAGTTTTTTTTCCTACTGTGCCTTCAACTGAGCCGTGCAAGTTGGCTTTTATGTCGCAAGATTAATGTAAACACAGTTCCCTATAAACACTTATTTTAGGTTAAACTGGTATTTGTAGGGAATTGAAGCCAAGCACAGTACGGCTGCTTGTAAAGCATACGGCGCCATCTGCTGGTAAAAACTATGCTCAGAAGCCATTCAAGAGAAAATAGCGATATAATAAAACAAAATCTTTTAATCAATGCAGAATCAATTTCTCGAAACAAATTCTCACCACAGCTCTAGTTAAAAAAAAAAAGGCTTATTCTTTTCTGGACTGGCCCATTTAGATAAATCCAATGTGGCCGCTTTGTAGCTAGTGTCCTTAGGGTGCAAAGTGAGGCAAACAAAAGAGATTTGAGCATGTACACACACAGAGCTCAAAACCTTTCTATGAACACATGTAAAGTACACAATCGAAACATGTAAGTTTCACCATTCTGAAGGAGTTTAGTGAGTAACAGCAAAGCACAGATCCTCAGATCCACATGCGCAAGGTGTTGTTTTGGAGGCTACTGAAGACTGATACGACTGAAAAGCACAGTTCAGATGTCACCGTGTTAAAACTAAGACCCTGAGGAATGTGTTTTTGGGTTGAGAGCAGCTTTTTTGGCTTCCTCAGGTAAAAGTGAGGGGTCGGTCAGGATGGAGGTGCTGGTGCAGAGCTGCCGTAACGTCCTGAGCACCACTGGAGGACAGAGAAACACATATCGTTAATACACACACACACACACACACACACACACACACACACACACAAGCAAACAAATGCCAAACAAGTCAAATTGGAGACAAATTCATTCACTGATTAATTATCCTTCGCTTGGTCCCTTATTTATCAGGGGTTGCCACAGTGGAATGAACCACCAAGTATTCCAGCATATGTTTTATGCAGCGGATGCCCTTCCAGCCACAACCCAGTACTGGGAAACACCCATACACTCTCACATTCACACACTATGGCCAATTTAGTTCATCCAATTCACCTATATCACGCTCCACAAACTCCACACATAAATGGCAACTGGCCCAGCCGGGACTTGAACCAGCGACCTTCTTACCGTGAA
The DNA here is from genome assembly GCA_903798125.1 of Danio choprae. Taxonomy (NCBI): domain Eukaryota; kingdom Metazoa; phylum Chordata; class Actinopteri; order Cypriniformes; family Danionidae; genus Danio; species Danio choprae. The sequence continues at coordinate 517,643 of CAIGQW010053949.1, read as the reverse complement.
GCTGAAGTTTAGCCTGAGTTATTAATGTCCAGTTAACATTAGTTTTCAGTGTTTGCAGTTGCTGACATTTTATTAAACTGAGGAAGACAGAGATCTTACTGGGCCGGAGGGCTGGGAGAGAACAGTAACGGTCCAGCCACTGCATGGTGGTTTCGCACAGCTCTGTGTTGTTGGTTGTAGACACCGTCCCGTTGAAGGACTCAAACAGGGGCTGAATGATGACGCTAAACTGAGAGAGAAATTAAAGAAAACACTGAGCTTGTGGAAGAGTTCAGTCCAGGAAGATAACGGGAAAAAAATAAAAAGGTTTTTTTTTTTTAGAAAATTCTAGCATGGGGAGCTGAACAGTTTAAAGAAAAACAGGACTAAGTATACCTAGATGAGTTCGGAAATAAAATAACTAAATTATTATTTTTTAAAAATATGTTTATATTACTATTATTACTTCTACTGCTACTACATATTAATACTTCATTTTCATTTAATTATAAAAATGAAACCATTAAAAAAAACAAATACAACTACAGCGAAAAAGCAATTTTTGTTGTACAATTTCATTCATTCATTCATTCATTCATTTTCCTTTGGCTTGGTCCCTTATTAATCTGGGGTCGCCACAGCGGAATGAACCGCCAACTATTCCAGCATATGTTTTATGCAGTGGATGCCCTTCCAGCCACAACCCAGTACTGGGAAACACTCACACACACTCATTCACACACACACTCATACACTACGGACAATTTTGTTTACCAAATTCACCTATACCGCATGTCTTTGGACTGTGGGGGAAACCGGAGCACCTGGAGGAAACCCACGCAAAGACGGGGAGAACATGCAAACTCCACACAGAAATGCCAACTGGCCCAGCCGGGACTCAAACCAGTGACCTTCTTGCTGTGAGGCGACAGTGCTAACCACTGAGCCACCGTGCCATCATTCGCAGATCAACACTACAATTACTATTTTACAACTATATAAAATTGATGAAACGTCTAATGAATAAAACATGAAATTGGGGAACACACACACAATGAGCTAAAATATTGCTAGAATAGTTTATGTATGGGCGATATATATATATATATATATATTGCATCACCAAAAATTATTGAGGTCATGTCTGTGTTGCGAAAAGTCGAAATATTGATTATTGTGACAGGCCTAGTTAAGTAGGTGCACGCACGCACGCACGCACGCACGCACGCACGCACGCACGCACGCACGCACGCACGCACGCACGCACGCACGCACGCACACACACACACACACACACTTAAAAGCTACTTGTTGGATTGAATAAACTAAACAGGCATGGTGTCATTTAGTTCTATGATTGAAGGATACAATCCAGAATTTCCAGTTCTGAAGAGTTCGGTTCTTCACATAGTCATCAAACTTCTCCCTCATGTGGTCAAAGCGATGGCGTGTGATGGGAACCCCTGTTTCAGGAAGCTGCTCCTGACACAAACTGCAGAAACAGAGGCAATACAGTCTGAATATACAGCTTTACATGTAGACGTCTGCTGAGCTCTGCCAAAGTCCCTTAAAAGGCAAGTCATTTCACTCGGCTGTCATTTCTGAAACCCCTCTCAGGCATTCTGTTTGAATTGGGAAACATAAAATTCTCCAAAATTGCTTGCCAAAGCTTACGATTATATTTAATATTAGGAAGCACCAATAAAATTAAACAACAACTGTCTCTTTAGTCTCATTTCGAACCACACAAAATCTGCAAAAACTCACCCCTAGAAATGAGCCCCTCTCCCAGAGAATCGTCAGTCTATAGCGATCGATGATTGGCTCCTGTACTAGAAGGCGGGGCTTTATTCGCCATGTTGACCATTACACTTTTCCCCATTCAAAACTATACGAGTGACATGTCTTGTGTATTCTAGACTCGTTGGCTCCACATACATGCTGAAAACAGACTGGTTATGAAGCAGACAGTTTTACCTTATGGACGTGTTGAGCTCTTCAATCTCCTCTCGCAGTCTCTTTGTCTCTTCCAGCATCTGTTGTCTCTCTAGTTGCAGTTTGCCAATGTAATCAACTGTTTTCTGAAGTGTCGAAGCATTACTGATCTGACAACCCAGAAAAGAAGTTACATGACTAAGTGAATGATTCTGTTTAGGGGATTAGAAATTTAACATGATTTCTCCTATTATTAGGCAGAGGCATTTCTAAAGAAATCCATATGTATGAGGGCAAAATATTTCTCCACAGTTATTTCAGCTGCTTGATATGAAAGAGACTTTAAAGGGATAGTTCACCCAGAAATGTAGATTCTGTCATCATTTACTCACCCTTTATTTGTTTCAAGTCTTTATGAGTTTCTTTCTTCTGTTGAACACTAAAGACAACATAGGCTTCCATAGGCGGAAAAAACAAATACTATGGAAGTCAATGGTTACAGGTTACCAACATTCTTCAAAATATCTTCTTTTGTGTTCAAAAGAAGAAAGAAACTCAAAGGTTTGAAAAAGGTCAAAGGTAAATGTACAAGTTATTTAAAACATTTCAATTTTCACTTTTGGGTGAACTATCCCTTTAATTCTGAGCTGTAACAGTCAATGAACCATTCTTGAATGTGACTGTACACTTATAGTTGTGCAGAGGCAACTGCATGCAAATAAATTACGCAGTACACAAAGAAATGAATCTCAATGTTAAAAATCAAGTAAAGAAAGATAAATGCAGATTTACATTCGATTGAGACTTAAGAGTCGGCACAAGATTGCACAATGTCTTGAAGCAGACGTTTATGGTGAATCGCCTCTTCTGTTCGGCAGATATGTGGTTCACTCTGCGACTCTGCCAAAGAACAACAACAAAAACACAGAGAAATGATTAGATGGCAGATATATGGATATTTAATGATAATATTAGTTACATTAGTGACCAGATGAGCAACTTAAGAAAAAAAACAGCAACAAAAAAAAGACATGAATTTAATTTTAATCTAAAAACTTTACAGCCAAAGTAAAAGTAGCAAGACAGGAAAATGCATGTTAAATTACCTTTTGCATCTCTTGCCAAATTTGCATAGACCTACAGATGGAAAAAATGGTAGAGCAAGAGCTTATGAACTATACCTGACTGTTTTCATTTTTGCCCATGCCTGTACTGGTGGTGCTGAGTGGTGACTGGGGGCTCGGCACCTGTTCTGTTCCCAGCGGCGACCCTTGACCTGATATTCGGCTATCATGTGCTACAGAAAAAGGTGAAAAAAATAAAATAAATTGTCAGAATCCTGAATTGTGTAAAATAAGACACTAAATCAAAAACTAAGCATTGTCAGCATTAACGGAAGGTGAGTGGACTGACTTTTACTTGCTGACTGCACTGATGTCTTCTTGTTGGATACAGTTGTGGCAGTTTCCTCTTTGGGTACGATTAGCTGAGGAGATTTCTGCGTCTGAGGGAGAATATGAAATCCAGCAGAACCCTGCAAAACAATGCTAAATATTATACTGCAGTAGTGAACTGTTTGTGGAAAAGGGTCGGGTAGAACTAAAAATGTCAAAATTGTTTCCTTTTTGATACAGGAAACTGAACTGACCAAAACCCTACAGGATGCAGAATTCAATATGAAGAGAAAAATGACTAATTATTATGCAATTCAAAAGTATTAAGCCATCTTAGAGAAAAAATGTGCAAGAAATTGGGATTTTTTCTTTCTAAAGAAACTCTAAAACTCGCTCATCAGAGGCGGGAACCGCCGGACGTGCAACAACTTTAATCATAAGGTAAACACAACACAAAAGTTTACATCTGGAGCTCCTTTACGGGACTCGACAATTGTAAACATTCGCTCCATCGGGCTTGTGGCTCTCAGCACCGCCCACTCATCACCGCTACCAAGCCGACCTAATCACATAGCTTGCTCTACGCATCGCTGCAACATGTTACATTTTTTAAGAGGTGCGTGTCAACGTTGGCGTCAGCCACGGCGAGGGCTATGCGACCACACAAAGGCTGCGCCGGGTCATACGCGTGCGCTTGATGCAGAAGTATAAATCAGCCTTTAGAGATAAAGACTCTACAGTTGACGTTCAGACTCTCTTCGATACTTAAAGTTACTTCAAATTGTATTAGCACAATATTAAGGATTTATTGCATTTTTGATCAAATAAACTGTCAGCAATAGAGACTTTTCAAAAACAAAAACCCACAACAATAACACATGCTGCATACATAATATTTGATTAATTAAATATACAGCCATTACATGCAGTTGTTTCATTTTCTCTGCATTTCAATTTCCTTACATTTGAATTTACAATTCTGCATCCTGTTCAGTTCAAATATAAAGGTTGCATATTGATCAAACACAAGAGAAGATGAAGGATGATGAAGGGCTTACACAAGGAATACTGGAGGAGGCAATGACCATACCGGTGGTGGAGACAACATCAGTGTTGAGAGGAGACGGAGTGACAATGACAGCACTGGTGGGACCTGGGAATGGGTATGATGAGAGATGGACAGTTGAAGACCCCATGTGAAACTGTAATTCTTTTTTTCAAGCATTTCCCAAATTATTTCTCCATCAATTATGGAGGCATGACTATAGGAAAACCTATCTGTAACCTAATGTCATATTTAAAAAAGATATATGTGAACAAACAAATAGTTTCTTACTGGTATGGAAATGAATGAAGGAAACGCAAAGACAACCTTTTCAACACCTTGGCATTGCACCATGTGTTGTAATCCTCTAGGATACACGGCCAACTGTATACTGTAAATGGTGGATTATAAGGCTACACCTTAAAAAAAATAAGCTGCTCACTTAAATTGTTAAGTTGAACCAATTTAACTTTACAAGTCCTTTTAACTTGCATCAATTAAGCTGACTTAAAACATCACGTTAAAACTGGTTTAACTTTTTAAAAAAAATAAGTTGAAACCTGATAAACCTTCCAACTTAAGTTAAAGTAATGTAAAAAAATTTATCATGTCATTTTTTACAGTGTACACTAGCTGACAAAAGTCTTGTCGCCTATCCAAGTTTTAGGAACAACAAATAATAACTTGACTTCTAGTTGATCATTTGGTATCAGAAGTGGCTTATATGAAAGGCAAAGGCCTTTAGATTACGCTTACGTTACCAAAATAAAATATGATCATGCCTTGATTTTTTATTATTTAATTAGGACAGTAAGGTCTGACTTTGCACAGACAAAAGTCTTGTCACTTAACAGAAATAATGTACAGTATAGAATATAAAGTCATGGTGCAGTGGAAAAAGAATTATTATTGTGTATGACTCCCATGAGCTTGGAGGACTGCATCCATACATCTCTGCAATGACTCAAATAACTCATTAATAAAGGTGAATCTCAGGTTGTTGATGTTGCCATCCACTCTGCAGATCTCTCGCACACCCCCATACTGAATGTAACCCCAAACCATGACTTTTCCTTCACCAAACTTGACTGATTTCTGTGAGAATCTTGGGTCCGTGCGGGTTCCAATAGGTCTTCTGCAGTATTTGTGATGGTTGAGATGCAGTTTAACAGATGAGTAATTGGAAAAAATCTACATTGTCACTTTTCCAAATTATCAACTAGAAGTCAAGTTATTATTTGTTGCTCTTACAACTGGGATCAACAACAAGACTTTTGTCAGGTAGTGTATGTATTTTTCTAATGTCTGGTATTTCTAAATGCTAATAAAGTGCTACTATTTATAAACTAAACCAACTATTTTCTGAACTGTCCCATCCCATGTTACAAAATCACTTTTAGGAGAGACACAAACCTGTAAGTATGAGCTGAGGGGACGGCAGTGGATTTGCAGGAACAATCGGCCTCTGTGAGTGTCTGGGCTTTTTGCTAGAAACAGAGGGGGGCAGGATGGATTTGGGCAAGACGAAGTTGACCGGCTGTGAGCTGAGCGAAGCAGAGCTGGAGACCACAGGCTGTGGAGACGGTGCAGGGGGAAGCTCAAAACTGGACCTGTGGCTGACGGTAGTGGCTGCGTCAGTGGGAGTCACTGTAGAGGAGGCGGTGTGTGTTATTACTGATTGAGGTGCGTCGCTCTGGCTGGGCTGTGGGACTGTAGTGACAGTGGAAACGCCTCCACACTGGAGAGGCTGTGGTGGGGCTGATGGGAGAGGTGGAGCTGGTGGAGGCAGGAGAGATGGGACGGAGGAGCTCACTTGTTCTGTGAAAAGAGGCATGTAGGGTTGTTGGTAGGAAGGGCCGACAGAGTTGTCCTGGTTGGCCACAGAGAGATGGTCGGGCAAAGGAGCAGAGGGCATGAGGCGGTAGTCCAGTGGCAGAGAGGGAAGCTCTGTGGAGAGCGGCATGGATGACAGCAAGGAAGCCTAAAGAACAAACAACAGATATAAATATCATACTGAAAAAAAGCATTTCTTACTTAGAGTTTGTCACGTTTCTGTTCCAAATACAAAACATTATTAAAATCAAGAGATTTACTTGATAAGTAAAAAAATACTGTTTTATTTTCAAATATAATAAGTCAAAATTAAGTGAGATCTGCAATGAGGTGAGTAAAATAATCCCGTTTTCCATTTGAAATGAGATTTATTTTTGTTTTAAGAAAAAAAAAAAAAAATCACTTAATTTTGACATACTATTTCTGAAAAAATGAAACTTCAATTTATGATGCATATTCTTAAAAAGCAATAAATAAAACAAATGATTTTCTTTTTTAGATTTTGTCCTTTTTTTTCCTAGTCAAAATACCTAAAACTTCTTCAATCAAGAAGCATTTCATCGACGAGCAAAACATCTGTTTTCAGAATTAAGGTGAATTTTATATTTCATATTTAGATACCCCTCTCAAAATCATTCCATATAAATCCGCAGAATTGTAAAATAATTCTGTGCAGAAATAGCAAAAAATGTCTGCAGAGACAGAGGCCCTAAGACAGAGTAATGACTTGTCCTTTGCTAGCTTGCAGTCTGAAAATAACAACAGCTAACTTGGACAATACTTTTTATTTAGTTATCAAATAAAAGCCAGTCCAGTCCAGTCTAGCCAAGCTTAACTCTCAATCTAAAAATGCTAAATTCAATAATTTATGTGTAACTAATTTATAATTAATTAATTATTAATTAAATAAATTATACTTTATATGTACACACTCTAATATTTTATTGTTGTGTGAGTGTGCGTGTGTGTGTGTGTGTGTGTGTGTGTGTGTGTGTGTGTGTATACACAGTATTATATTATATGCAGTGAATCCGGAAAGTATTCATAGCGCTTCACTTTTTCCACATTTTTTTTATGTTACCAAAATGGATTAAATTAATTTATTTCCTCAATTCTGCACACAATACCCCATAATGACAAAGTAGAAAAAGATTTTTTGAAATTGTTGCAAATTAAAGATAAAAAACCTGAAAAATCACATGTACATCAGTATTCACGGCCTTTGCTCAATACTTTGTTGATGCACCTTTGGCAGCAGTTACAGCCTCAAGTCTTTTTGAATATGATGCCACAAGCTTGGCACACCTGTCTTTGGGAATTTTTGCCAATTCCTCTTTGCAGTACCTCTCAAGCTCTATCAGCTTGGATGGGAAGCGACGGCGTACAGCCATTTTCAGATCTTTCCAGAGATGTTTAATAGGATTTAGATCTGGGCTCTGGCTGGGCCACTCAAGGACATTCACAGAGTTGAATGGCAAATTCAGGGCGGGCTGCTATGTGCCCTTTACTAAGGAGTGGCTTCCAATCAGGCCTATATGGTAGAGTGGCCAGATGGAACACCTGCAGCTTTCCACGATGGACGTCCAGCTTCTCCAGCCTCTGGTGCCTAGACTGCAGCTCCACACAGGAAGTTTGGCCAGAAGAATAATGATCTTGCCCAACAGAGCCTGGTTTCTCTCAAGGTTTTTTTTCCTTCACTTTGTCAATTGGTTAAGTTTTTTTCCTCGCCACTGTTGCCACTGGCTTACTCGGATCGGGACTTGTGGAGCTGCGCTTCGGTGGATTTGCTCTCCAGTGTTTGAACTTTCAGCAGTGAAACTTAAACCACACTGAACAGAACTGAACTGAACTTCAACTCTGAAATCTGGACTTTACTAGAACATGTTAAGCTGCTTTGACACAATCTACATTGTACACAATCTACACTACTATATAAATAAACTTGAATTGAATTGGTGGATTGCTGCACAGATGGTTGTCCTTCTGTAAGGTTCTCCTCTCTCCACAGAAGAACGCTGGAGCTCAGACAGGCCCTTCTCCCCCGATCATGCATGAGCCAGGAAAAACCCTGTTATTTATTTGCGTTTTCATTGTTCTTTCATTGTTTTGGTTGATCAGCCTTTCAAATTTCAAGTTTTTAATGTTTAATTTTTTTTATAATAAAATATACTGTGCACTTTTATAATAGAAGATGTTGCATCTCATAGAATTTAGTCAGTATCAGTTTTTATTTATTTTTCAAGGTTGTTTCACTATGCCTAGGGCTTTAGAAAGACACTAGAGTCTAGAAATTGCCCGCAGTTCACAATACGGGCAAAGAGCTAGGCCTGATAAACATTCTTTAGTCTCTGACATCTCCTTTTATCATCACGTTCTCTCCACTGCACACTTTCCGTCTGTGGTCTCGGTTTCTACCCCACACTTATCTTCTCCTGATGTCAAAGAAGCAACCGGCACTCTATACTCCACATTAACATCCTGCCGAGATAATATCTGTTCATGCAACACTCTCAAGCTTCTGGTTAACAAAATGCTCTCTGTGACAATCAAACCAGGCTCACACCTGATATCAGAGGATATGGTGCAAGACTCCACTTCCTGTTGACCTGAGCATAAACAACTCTCTCCTGTCCTTTCTTTCTCCTCTTGTGTTTCTATTGCAATGTTATGCTACTACCAAAACAAAATCAAAAAAAGACTCCCAACTCTTTCTTCTCTGCCACCTCCTCCAATAAAACTAGTTCTCTTGCTTTTGCCCTTAGCCACTATACAAATTTATATAAAGCTTGAGTAAGAAAACCTCACTAGCAACCGATTAATTTCAAAGCTGGGTTATAATATAATATTAAACTAATATTTTAAACTAATATTAACATTTCAGAGCAAGTATTATAGAAGTGGGCCTCACGGTGGCGCAGTGGGTAGCATGTTCGCCTCACAGCAAGAAGGTCGCTGGTTCGAGCCTCGGCTGGGTCAGTTGGCATTTCTGTGTGGAGTTTGCATGTTCTCCCCGTGTTGGCGTGGGTTTCCTCCGGGTGCTCCGGTTTCCCCCACAAGTCCAAAGACATGTGGTATAGGTGAATTGGGTAAGCTAAATTGTCCGTAGTGTATGTGTGTGAATGAGAGTGTGTGGATGTTTCCCAGTGATGGGTTGCAGCTGGAAGGGCATCCGCTGCGTAAAACATATGCTGGATAAGTTGGCGGTTCATTCCGCTGTGGCGACCCCAGATTAATAAAGGGACTAAGCCGAAATGAAAATGAATATTATAGAAGTAGGAAGTCAGAAGATAGCTATGTTTCCATCCACCTATATTTATGCGCATACTGGAATATCGGATAAAAAAAAAAAATGCTTAAAGAAAATGTCAAGATGAGCATACATTATGGATACAACCAAGACAAACATTTTATCTGATGAAACGATTAAAATGTGCATAAACTACAATGGAAACCCATATGCTAAATAAATTCTAATATGCGTAATAGGCGTGACTTTACGGAGAGCTGTCAACCTACTAACTATGGTTTGCCCTAAGAACATGTGGTGCAACCGAAGTGAGAACAAATTTAGTTAAACTAGCTGGTAATTACTAAGCCCCTAGTGTGGAGTTTACGTTCCAGATTAAGAAAGAACTTACGATCTGCTGGTGCAACCCTACCCTGGTGAGTAAACTGAAATCATTCTGGTAAATCTGTCATGTAATGCATTAACTGACACTGTAGAGTTTCAGAATGATCATTTTGTGATGGAGAACAGGGAATGCACACAAAACAGGATGAACGTACAGGTCTACAGATTGGTGCATGCATGGTCAGGACTGTGTTACCTGTGTTTGGGAGCTGCTGCTGGTTAAGGGAGTGACTGACGGGGCAGTGGGGGAAGTGGAGGGAAAGACCAGCGGGCGCAGGGTGTGAAACAAATCTAGTTTAAAAAGAAAAGAAAAGTGTAAAAGGCTTTTGATTCAGTGAATAAAATTTGCAACTACTTTCAGTGATACTGTTAGACTTCAACGAAGAATGGTCCACTAAAGTGATTCAAGGCATTTTTAAATCTGTAAATTGTGATCTTGGACCACAAAGCGAGTCATAAGTGTCAGTTCTTAGAAAATGATCTGAATAAATAAGCTTTACATTCATTTATGATTCGTTAGGATAGGATACTAATTGGCCGAGATTTGCCTATCAAAAATTAACACAAAATCAAAATACTGAGAAAATTATCTAGGAAGTTGTCCAAATTAAGTTCTTAGCAATTAAATTATATATTTTTTTATTTAGTTTTTACATAAAGTAGGAAAAATGTATAATTTTGACTATTAAAATTTATTTTTGGCTCTTGCCAAAATAAACATTTGCAACATAAGACTGCTTTTGTGATCCAGCATCACAATTATGTGCTTTATTCCAAAATAAAAGACTTAAAATTAACAAATGCCTTTTTTTCTTTTGCTTTCAAAAGGCAACATTTTAAAGCTGACCAAAATGTGTTCATGCATATGAGTGTACTGTACTTGCTCAGAATTAACCAGTATATTGACCTTTATATACAATGCATTCTCCAGTGTGCATTATGGTGCAGCTTGGTTTGATCAGACTGCTTTATTACCATAACCAAACTGCTCAAGAGTTAATTTTTAATATTTTTTTCTTTATAGAAATATATATTTCATAAACATATTCAATAATCACAAATCCAAAAAAAAAGAAGTAGAACAGTGCTTGCACCTTGCAGAGGCTCAAAAGTGTCCATGAAGTCCAAATTGGGCTGCAGTGGAATGAGGCCTGGCTGGATCATATCTGCATTACCTGCATGAGCTAAGAAGACAGCCGTGCTTGGAGACAGTTCATCTTATATACAGCAGGTAAAATAAGTATTGAACAAGACACCATTTTTCTCATAAAATATACTTCTTAAAGCGCTGCTGACTTTATATTTTCACCAGATGTCAGTAACAACCAAAGTAACCAATATATACAAAGAAAACAAAACTAATTGAATAAAAATATTTTAAAAATGTCACAGGGGAAACATATTGAACACATGAAAAAAAGGAGGCATAAAAAGGTATGGAAAGCCCAGACAGCAACTGAAATTTCTCAGTATTATTCAGCAACCCTCTGCCCTTCGTCAGTGTAAATGAATATTAGCTGCTTCAGTCCAACATCTACATTACCAGATGATGAAGACGAAACCACAGTGGACATTTCACCAAGACAATGATCGCAAACACAGCCAAGCAAACTGTCGATTGGTTTCAGAAAAGAAAAGAAAGCCTCTAGAATGGCCTAGACAATGACCTGATCCGAATCCAATGGAGATTAAGAACTAAAAATTAGAGTTGACTCTTAGAGTCGGGTGGAAAAAATAAAAATAAAACAAAAATCACACCTGAGCAATGCATACGACTCCATTCTTCATACAAGAGCTATCTTAAAGCTATCATTACCAAAAATATCAAATACATTTCAGTATTTAAGTACCTTTACCTTGTGTAATTTCATTGTTATACCACATAACAAATGTTTCAGAACTTTTGGGTTTTGTTTTATTTGCATGTTCAGATTGTTTGTGTTTTTACCAAAATCTGGTGCAATTTTCATGTCAACAGCTCATTCAGAAATATATTTACCCGTTGCAAGCACAAATGTGTTCAATTTCTCACCGATCTCCCTGGGATTGGGCCACGCTACAGGCTGATGAGAGGCCAGTGTGGAAAAGAGCGTGTCAGAGAATTCAGACATAAGCACGTCCATGTCAAATAGTGAGTCCATCTCCATTGGGACAGGTGAATCCCGGCTCCTGCGGGACCTGCGGCGTCCTCCAGCGCTGAGGTCCTCGTCCTGGTAGAAGAGGACACGGCAGGTGTCTGGACACACTTCCCCAAACAGTGAAAACTGTTCCTCCGCACCCTTTGGGAGGTCAAAATGCAACAAGCAGGCCAGGTCAACAGACACACTCTAGATTCATGCAGAGCACTATGCAAGCTTCAAGCATCTGAGCGTAGGACAGAACTGGCTGAACTTACATTTCTTGTAAAGGATCTTGAAAAGCATTTTGATCTAAAGGTTAAAGGGATAGTCCAGCCCAAAATTTCTTTGTTTCTGTTTTTCTTGAGTTTTTTTCTTCCATTGAACACTAAAGAAGAAAAGAAGATATTTAAAGAATGCTGAAAACCTGTAACCATTTACTTCCATTGTAGGAAAAACAAATACTATGGAAGTCAATGGTTACAGATTTCTGACGTTCTTCAAAGTATCTTCTTTTGTGTACAACAGAAGAAAAAAACTCAGTTTGAAACGAGGGTGAGTAAATTATTTTCATTTTCGGGTGAACTATCCCTTTAAACACAGAGTTAAACATGTTTTTGTAAGTCAACCCCCTTAGATATAAAATGTAAAACTGACGTACCCCTTGTGAAGTTAATATTTCAACTGTAACACATAGACATTTGCTTGATCACGGTCTGATGTTGGTTAATGGTCAGATGGAATGCAGATATACATAATATGGTTAATATTTTCATTTTAAAATGATATACAGCCATCCTCATGTCTGATATCTTCCTCCAGCTGTTGACAAATACGTTAAGTACATTCTTGTCAATGTCATTCTGGCCATAAACAGCCAATTATTCTGATTAATCATTGTGCCACATGCTATAATATAAATACATGCTGTATTTATTTATGCAGAGCCATTTTTTTAATAAAATTGTTAACTCAACTTTAATAACTAATAACTAAAGTAGCAGCTTTCGAAAGTTATTACAATTTGTCTAGGCAATGCAAACTTTGAAGAAGAACTAATTATATTTTAGTGTTGTAATATATGTGAATGACAACAAGGATTTGAGGAACCGTTTTTTAAGTGATGCAACGCTAAAAATGATCTTTACATTATTCAGTAAGCAGATGATTTAATCCAAAGTGACTTAAAGCGATAGCTCACTCAAAAAAAAAAAATCATATTTACTCACCCTTTACTTGTTTCAAACCTTTAAGAGTTTCTTGCTTCTGTTAAAAACACAAGAAGATATTCGAAAGAAAGCTTCAAACCTGTAACCATTGACATCCATAGTCTGCTTTTCCTACTATGGAAGTCAATGGTCACAGCTTTCTTCAAAAAAAATCTTCTTTTGTGTCGACAGAAGAAAACAAAAATCACAGGTTACTATAAACCATCCATTTTAAGTTACAAATGAGCTATACAGCAAGTAATTAAACTGATTAAACATTGTCCAATGAAGTATACTCTAGAACAGGGATGTACATAGGAAGCAGACAAAGCATAGTATAAACGTGGGTTGTTATTATTGGATAGCAGGATGCAGTTCTATGTGAAGTAAGCAGGTTTTTACTTAAATTTTGTCAGGGATTGACCTGTCAGGATAGCGTAAATGTTCTGGAAAGTGATGTTGCCTTTCTGTGATAGTCACAAAGTGTCACTCAGTCTTTCCAAAACATTTCCCTAAACAAATCCATAGACATTTAGAAAGCCTGTCATGAAACAGGATCTTAACATAGTGCAGCCTATTAAATAGTGTATGCCTTTTGCTCAGCAGCCTTGTATCATAAATAAACTGTGCTGATCTCTTGACAGCAGTTAAACACAAATGAACAGCAGAGTTAGTACAACCTTTTAAAAAAATGGCATGCACATACTCTTCAAAATAAAATACATTTAATAGCAAATAAATTAAAAAAGCAAAATAAATTTGACTCCAAGCTATAGTTGAGAACATTCTAGAAAAGTCCTTTTAAAATTACCTTGAGAAGGCTGGAGAGGTCTTCATCCTTGTGCTTCTGTAACTGTAAATTCAATGTTTTTTTAATGATGACATCAAATTACATTATGTATTAAAGGGGACATATTATGCCATTTTTACAAGATGTAAAATACGTATATGATGCCTCTTTTGTGTGTGTGTGTGTGTGTGTGTGTGTGTGTGTGTGTGTGTGTGTGT
>CAIGQW010053949.1:477224-489331 GCA_903798125.1 Danio choprae | reverse complement strand
ACATACATACATACATACATACATACATACATACATACATACATACATACATACATGTGCATACATACATGTGCATACAGACATACATGTGCATACATACATGTGCATACAGACATACATTCATGGCCAAACGTTTTGAGAATGACACAAATATTAGTTTTCACAAAGTTTGCTGCTAAACTGCTTTTAGATCTTTGTTTCAGTTGTTTCTGTGATGTACTGAAATATAATTACAAGCCCTTCATACGTTTTAAATTACGATTACATGACATTTATGCAAAGAGTCAGTATTTGCAGTGTTGCCCTTCTTTTTCAAGACCTCTGCAATTGGACTGGGCATGCTCTCAATCAACTTCTGGGCCAAATCCTGACTGATAGCAACCCATTCTTTCATAATCACTTCTTGGAGTTTGTCAGAATTAGTGGGTTTTTGTTTGTCCACCCGCCTCTTGAGGATTGACCACAAGTTCTCAATGGGATTAAGATCTGGGGAGTTTCCAGGCCATGGACCCAAAATTTAAACGTTTTGGTCCCCGAGCCACTTAGATATCACTTTTGCCTTATGGCACGGTGCTCCATCATGCTGGAAAATGCATTGTTCTTCACCAAACTGTTGTTGGATTGTTGGAAGAAGTTGCTGTTGGAGGGTGTTTTGGTACCATTCTTTATTCATGGCTGTGTTTTTGGGCAAAATTGTGAGTGAGCCCACTACCTTGGATGAGAAGCAACCCCACACATGAATGGTCTCAGGATGCTTTACTGTTGGCATGACACAGGACTGATGGTAGCTCTCACCTTTTCTTCTCCAGACAAGCCTTTTTCCAGATGCCCCAAACAATGGGAAATGGGCTTCATCGGAGAATATGACTTTGCCCCAGTCCTCAGCAGTCCATTCGCCATACTTTTAGCAGAAGATCAATCTGTCCCTGATGTTTTTTATGGCGGTATGACTGAATTTTATAGAACATTTTAATTTGTTGTGTAACTGTATTGCTAGGCTTATAGTCTGTTTTAGGCTTATTTTCCTCTCCATTTTGTTTTGCATTACTGATATTGTTGCTGTTAATATTACTGATAGTAATACTATTAATACAGTAATACTTAATATTACGAATACTCCTGATATCTTCTCTAATGAAAAATGTGGTTGAATACCAAACGATGTAAAAACAAAACCACAGCGACCCTGTGTGGCCATTCCGTGAAACAAACATACATTCCAGCAAATAATGAAAAATAGGCCAGATATTTATCAAAACATGCGATAAATCACGTATTTTCCATATACAATCTCCAAGAATAAGTGATTAAGTTTACGTGTCAAAAGATTTTTTTCATAAGCTTTTACATGTTCTAGCCTATTGGGTAAGGTAAATTGTCCGTAGTGTATGTGTGTGAATGAGTGTGTATGGATGTTTCCCAGTGATGGGTTGCAGCTGGAAGGGCATCCGCTGCGTAAAACATACGCTGGATAAATTGGCGGTTCATTCCACTGTGGCGACCCCAGATTAGTAAAGGGACTAAGCCAAAAAGAAAACGAATGAATGAATGTTCTAGCCTACACATGATGTGCACAATTATTTTAAAATAACACTTGTCAATTTTCATTAAAACAAGCGAAATAAACAAAGAAGGTCGCTGGTTCGAGCCTCGGCTGGGCCAGTTGGCATTTCTGTGTGGAGTTTGCATGTTCTCCCTGTGTTGGCGTGGGTTTCCTCCGGGTGCTCCGGTTTTCCCCACAAATCCAAAGACATGCAGTACAGGCGAATTGGGTAAGCTAAATTGTCCATAATGTATGAGTGTGTATGAATGTTTCTCAGTGATGGGTTGCAGCTGGAAGGGCATCCGCTGCGTAAAACATATGCAGGATAAGTTGGCGGTTCATTCCTCTGTGGCGACCCCAGATTAATAAAGGGACTAAGCCGAAAAGAAAATGAATGAATGAATGAATGAATGTAATATTAATGGTGACATGCACATGACAGCCGCAGAACTTAGACGTGTTGAAATTAAAATATTAAATTAAAAATTGAATATTCACAGTTTAAATCCACTCACAAATATTTTAAATATAAATTAATTATTATATTTTTATTCTTTCACTAATAAAAACATTTTACAAGCTATTCAAACTGATGCATCAATAATGAAAACGAGGCCTATATTAATTCTTGCAGTGTTACTGGACTATATTTCATAATCTGTGTAATAAACTGTATCTCACGAGGTCATAATAGGCTACTGATCGTGTGCAATCGAGGGACAGACGTCTGATTTCATTTATTCACAGTGTTTTTAAAAGTTAAAAAAACTTTTTAAATGTAATCTAATGCAATTAAATCAATTCTTTATATGTGCGACCAACTGTTTTAAAGACTGCATTTGTGCATATTTAATGTAAAAATGTGTTTTCAAGAATAGCAAAGCCATGTTCCTTAATTATATTCAACATATGGGCTTTATAGAGTCTCATTAAAAGCTAATTTTAATAAGAATAATTACACCAAAACAATAAACAGCTACCCAGAATTAAACACTTCTTAGCCTAAACAAAAAAAACTCACATTATTAAACAATACATTTAATATGTTTAATTAAATATTGTTGTGTGTGTGTGTGTGTGTGCGTGTGCGTGTGTGTGTGTGAACATTTAAAGTAGATCAAAACTAAATTAAGACAAGAATGGCTGTTGTTCAATAAGTTTAGGACAAGTTTGATAAATTTTTTTTTTGATCCACTTCAAATGTTGACGACTATTTAGTAGGCCTAGTCCGGTCGAGCATAATCTAATGTATATTAAAAAGGTTATTTTTATTAATTACAGCATAAGAATACATTTAATAAATTCTATTCATAATCCATTATACATTTTATATCCATATGATTTTATTACAGCTTTAGAATAAATAAATAAATAAATAAATAAATAAATAAATAAATAAATAAATACGGCGACGCGGTGGCGCAGTGAGTAGCACCATCGCCTCACAGCAAGAAGGTCGCTGGTTCAAACCTCGGCTGGGTCAGTTGGCATTTCTGTGTGGAGTTTGCATGTTCTCCCCGTGTTCGTGTGGGTTTCCTCCGGGTGCTCCGGTTTCCCCCAGAAGTCCAAAGACATGCGGTATAGGTGAATTGGGTAAGCTAAATTGTCCGTAGTGTATGTGTGTGTATGGATGTTTCCCAGTGATGGGCATCTGCTGCGTAAAACACATCCTGGATAAGTTGGCGGTTCATTCCGCTGTGGCGACCCCAGATTAATAAAGGGACTAAGCCGAAAAGAAAATGAATGAATGAATAAATAAATACATAAATAGGGAGGACGGCTATAGGCTGTTGCGGATTGCATGGAAGTGTTTGTGTTTCATCTCTTTGAGCGGTGATTGCCTGTTTGTCGCTATCAGTAGGTCTTTAATATCAAAGCGCTTGAAACAGCCTGTGTGTGTATTCCAAACACAATGTAAGCTATTGGGCCAAATAATGTGGGTCAGAATTTTTGTGAGCTTTTTCCCCTGCACAATTTAAAAGGCGCAACTTCAGGCGGAAATACGTCATAACATATTAATTTATCAGTAAATAAATAAATAAATAAATAAATAAAGAAAGAAAGAAAGAAAGAAAGAAAGAAAGAAAGAAAGAAAGAAAGAAAGAAAGAAAGAAAGAAAGAAAGTAAGTTGTTTTTTGAGTAGGCTGTATAAACTGACCTGAAAGTGATGGAGTCTCATGCCAACAAAGTTCAAAAACGCACAGATTACTGAAGTAATCTCGGGTTTAGATTACTGTCGTACACCACTCTTAATCCGTAATATTATCCTTAGATAATAATATGTCCCTTGATATTATAAAAACGTATCCAGGGAATCTACGCTGTAAAAAAAACAATATAGGTTATACGTATTGGGTTATATTGCCCAGCAAAACAAAACACTTACACGCTGATTTAAATGTCGAATTGAATTAAAGTGTTGCGCTGTTCACAAAGTACACTGTAAATAATGCTGGGTTCAACACAATCGATTTGTGTTGGGGCAACAATAAAATAAAAATAATTTCACAGGTGTTGGATCAAAGTAGGCTATTTTAATGCACGTTTTCACAATATAGAAGTATGGGGTATAATTAAAGTATGCAACATACACTGTAAACATGCTCGATTTGTGTTGGGGCAACCTGAAGGGATTAGGTTAACTTACTAGCTTTTACAATTTTAAGTGGATTGAACATAAAGCAATTAAGTTGTCCCCCCAAAATACTCAAGAATTGTGTTGTTCATTCATTCATTTTCTTTTCGGCTTAGACCCTTTATTAATCAGTGGTTGCCACAGCGGAATGAACCGCCAACTTATCCAGCATGTTTTACACAGCGGATGCCCTTCCAGCTGCAACCCATCGCTGGGAAAGAATTGTGTTGTTTCAGCTCAATTGAAATAAGTAGTTTAAACAAACAGCTAATGTCATTTATTGAGCATATCGCGATAAATCCTTTGCAATCCTTATTTTGATTTAATTCATGAGTTAATAAAAACACAGCTGAAACACTTAGGAAAAAACAATATACAGAAAGCAAAAAGTAATTTACTAACATCATATTACAAAGTTTATATTTGAGAAATCTATTTTTATATGCTGTTTTTAAGAACTGTAGTATTTATATAGATCACTTTGCATTTTATTAATCTACACTCAAAAATGGTGTTTGCTGTTTGTTTAAACTACTTATTTAAATTGAGTTGGAACAACACAATTCTTGAGTATTTTGTTTTGGGGGGGGGGGGGCTTAATTGTTTTATGTTAAATCCACTCAAATTTGTAAAAACGAACAAGTTAAATTAATTCCTTCATGTTGCCCCAACGCAAATCCATTGTGTGTTGCATACTTTATAGCCTATAAATTCATTAATTTTCTTTTCGGCTTAGCCCCTTTATTAATCTGGGGTTGCCACAGCGGAATGAACCGCCAAATTATCCAGCGGATGCCCTTCCAGCTGCAACCCATCACTGGGAAACATCCATACACACTCATTCACACACATACACTACGGACGATTTAGCTTACCCAAATCACCTATACTGCATGTCTTTGGACTTGTGGGGGAAACCGGAGCACCCGGAGGAAACCCACGCAAACACGGGGAGAACATGCAAATTCCACACAGAAACGCCAACTGGCCCAGCTGAGCCTCAAACCAGCGACCTTCTTGCTGTAAGGCGATTGTGCCACCCACTGCGCCACCGTGCTGCCCTACCCTATACATTCTACTTCTATATTGTGAAAACGTGCATTAAAATAGCCTACTTTGGTCCAACACCTGTGTATTTTTTTATTGTATATTTTTCAAAAACAGGCAGGTGAAGCGTGTGGTTTATTTGCCTGATAAAGGATCTGTGACTGTGACAGACATCGGCAGGACGCCCATCAGACTTGAATCTGAATCTCTGCTTTCCTGTCCACTGGTAATATACAGGAGATGGACGCGGAGTTGCCAGACATGCTCGCAGAGGGATTACTTTACGCGTTTGCATGTGGGGAGGAGGGGGGATCAAAGTTGAAAGCTTTTATTTTATTCTTCATCGACGACACCTTGAAGGGCGATACAGGAGCGGGCGGGTGTGAAAAGGGGCGAGTATAAAGAAGGTGGGTTTAAAGGCGCCCTGAATCAGTTCAGCGTTGGGTGTGGACAGGATCGGATGCTGGAGACAGCGCTTTATATCTTTAAACTTGCTCATTTTTCTGCAGAATCTGGACTATGGCGCTGTTTTTTGACCAGTCGTTTGATTTAGGCCTCGTTCAAAAAATTAACGTGGAGACAGAAAGTGATTTTATTTTCAACACAAACATGCTTCAGTTTACTGGTAAGTTGCATTAAACCCTACACTGTCAAAACAACAAATGCTTTCAACTTATTTGTATGTTACTTTAATTTAATTTAATTAGTTAATCAGGTTTTTAAGTACATTTTCTTAACTATACAACGTTTAACGTGATATTAATAATCAGTTTGACTGATTTAAGCTGAGATGACAAGAATAGTTCATTTGATTGAACTAAATAATTCAAGGCAGGAAGAATTTAATAAGTTTATCAGGTTTCAACAATTTTTTAGCTATAAAAACCATAACATTTCCATATAGTTTTTTCAAAAGTTCACACTTAGCTGATGATTGATTATAAAGCTTGTTTGGCATGCTGTCCCGGGAGAGAGCCCTGAGCTCATAGATCCTCGAGCCCGGGGCTCCCTCCTGTTTGCAAGGCGAGAGGAGAGTTTGAGCTCAGGTAGATCTGGAGAACTCCCCTGCTGTAGTATCTAATGAACAGATAGTGATCGCTCTTGAGATGACTACTTACAAGGAGCATGTCTATGATGCCGATTTGGATTAGTCCATTAACCTAAGTTGCATGTTTTTGGACGGTTGGAGGAAACTGAGAAACCCGGTGGAAACCCACGTGAGCACGGGGAGAACGTGTAAACTCCACACAGAAACGTCAGCTGGCTTGATAAGGACTAGAACCAGTTGCGTTCTTGCTGTGAGGCAACAGTGCTAACCACTGGGCCACCGTGCCACCCATCTAGGACAGGAGGAGTAGGGGTGGAAGGGGGGATTCTTCAAAACGAAGATGGCTGTGATATGAAACTTAGGGTATTTATAGTGGCTTAGGAATCGTCTGATTGGTGAATCATGAATTGGATAATGCAGCCGCAGCAATCATAAGCATGTGATCCTCTCAAAATTAGTTTATAAATAAACTTCACTTAATATCTTTAGTCAGTTTGACTAAGTTGAGATGACTAGAAAAGTTAATTTGATTCATCTAAAAAATTTAAGGCAGGAAGTTTTTACAGTGTGTGTTGCATTGTTATAGATTATTATTGTGATTATTATTATGAGGGCCTCACAGTGGCGCAGTGGGTAGCACGTTCGCCTCACAGCAAGAAGGTCGCTGGTTCAAGCCTCGGCTGGGTCAGTTGGCGTTTCTGTGTGGAGTTTGCATGTTCTCCCCGTGTTGGCGTGGGTTTCCTCCGGGTGCTCCGGTTTCCCCCACAAGTCCAAAGACATGCGGTACAGGTGAATTGTGTAGACTAAATTGTCCGTAGTGTATGAGTGTGAATGGGTGTGTATGAATGTTTCCCAGAGATGGGTTGCAGCTGGAAGGGCATCCGCTGCGTAAAACATATGCTGGATAAGTTGGCGGTTCATTCCGCTGTGGCGACCCCAGATTAATAAAGGGAATAAGCCGAAATGAAAATGAATGAATGAATTATTATTATGATTATTATTGATGTTGTTTTCTAAGTATGTTTAGGGAATACATTTTAATCTTCCCAATATGACAACCCGTTTAACATTTAATCATTATTAGACTATATGCACACCTTTACATGATATAGCATTTAATGATATACATGCATCTATTAGGAACTAGTACCTAATCAGCACACATTAGTCTATGTTAAAGGGGTAGTTCACCAAAAATGGATATTTACTCAGCCTGACAAGAATGTTGGAAAAAAAACAGCCATTGACATCCATAGTAGGGTTAAAAAATATTATGGAAGTCGATGGCTGTTTTACCTTCATGTTCAGCAGAAGAAAGAAACATTTTGGGTGAACTGCTTGAAAGTTTTGGGTGCACTGTCCCTTTAAGTTTTTAATTTGCTAAAAACTTTTCTTCAATGACTGTACTGGCTAGTTTTATTTCGCTAACAGTAAAAAAAAAACAGCTTTAGCAAGTACAAAATAACTCTTTTACTATGACGATTAACAAATATATAGTGTTTATTAAAAAACTATAGAGACACAGTTGGAATACATAGTCAGAACGGAATATCTGAAATCTGAATAACAGATCATGTAGATCTCATTGACAAAGACAGAGTATATCTAGTGACAACTGAATGATAAAGTAATGCTATATTTATGCAAGTGATGATATATTTATGGCGACATGGTGGCTCAGTGGTTAGCACTGTCGCCTCACAGCAAGAAGGTCACTGGTTTGAGTCCCGGCTGGGTCAATTGGTATTTCTGTGTGGAGTTTGCATGTTCTCCCTGTGTTGGCGTGGGTTTCCTCCGGGTGCTCCGGTTTCCCCCACAGTCCAAAGACATGCGGTATAGGTGAATTTGGTAAACAAAATTGGCCGTAGAGTATGAGTGTGTGTGTGAATGAGTGTGTATGGGTGTTTCGCAGTACTGGGTTGTGGCTGGAAGGGCATCCGCTGCATAAAACATATGCTGGAATAGTTGGCGGTTCATTCGGCTGTGGCGACCCCAGATTAATAAGGGACTAATCCAAAGGAAAATGAATGAATGAATGATATATTTACTACATAAAAGTACCTAATAGAGTTATTGTTCTTAAGTGATTAGATACTAGCAGCTAAATGTCAATAGTCAACTCAATATGATACCATTTTTCTTAAACACTTTACTAAACAAGTGACTTTATTCCTTAGATGTGACAACCAAGCACATGCTGTCCTCTCCTGAACTTGACAAAACAGGCCACGTTGAGGGTCAGAGGAAAAGAAAGAGGACGATTTTTAGCCGAGCTCAGTTGTCAGAACTGGAGCGCGCTTTCATGATCACACCGTATCCAGACATCACACTGCGAGAAAGACTGGCCGCGCTCACGCTTCTTCCAGAGAGCAAGATTCAGGTAATAAATCTCAAGAAAAACTACAGAATCACAGATTTGATTTGAAAAGGATTAGTTCACCTAAGACCGGAGACCTTTGTTCAACTTCAGACCTCAAATGAAGATATTTTAGATGAAATCCTGGAGCTCTCTCATCCTGCATAGACAGCAAGCGTCCAGTGACATTCAAATCCAGAAAATGATCTAAAATATTATCAAAACAGTCCATGTGACTTCACTGTAGGGGTTGAATGACTTTAGGTTTTTGGAAGTCGACTTTTATGTCATTAAAGTCTAGCCGACGTCGACTAGTCGCTTGTGATGTCATCAATAACGCACAAATGTTTTGAAACACACCACAATTTGCGATTTATTTGCAGGAAATATATTCACATGCTGTTTGACAGCTCATAACACGTTGCAAAAACAATGCAACATTACCAATCACTAATTTTATTGCAAAACAAATGCACTGTCAACACTTTCATTTCGTTAATAATGCAACATTAGCACCCGGGCTAATTTTACTGCTAAATAAATGCAGTCAACACATTGATCACTGCACGTTCTAGTGAGAATGTAACAGTAACAGATATTTTAGTGCAGAAATAATGCATACATCCTCAGCACACAGATTCATGTGAAGTTATTCATAACATAACGCACGAAAGACAAAGGCTATAACATTAAGCCTTATTACACTGTCAGAGACTTGCTCAGATGCATATTTTACAGCTATGATGGTGCGCGCTAGAAAGCTGCTCAAAATCCTGCTCAAGTCTGTTGTTTTTCGCGGTTACTGGCTCATCTTGGTTATCAGACGTCTCCTCAATGCACATTGTCAACGCATTCCCTGGAGTTTGTCACACCTCCGCGGTTGCGCACTTCACGGTTTCAGCACGCTTCATGGTTCATTCACAAAGTATGTCCGCGTCTACGCTTCGCAAAGGGCAACAGCCAATAACATTACTTTTCCAGGGTTGCGTAAATGTGATCGGCTAGCATATGCTCTAGGGTATTTGCATGGAGCGATCTAACTAGCATCTGTTTGATGATTTAAAGTTCCCTCAAAGTTCACGTGAATCTTTAACGCTGACATAAGAAAAATAACATTTAAAAATGTACTTTAAATAATCTGAGGGCAGCTTCATTCAGTGA
Source organism: Danio choprae (assembly GCA_903798125.1). Lineage (NCBI taxonomy): Eukaryota > Metazoa > Chordata > Actinopteri > Cypriniformes > Danionidae > Danio > Danio choprae. The sequence continues at coordinate 479,541 of CAIGQW010053949.1, read as the reverse complement.
ACCACCTTAGTGTGTAAAGCTGCCATGTAGTTCAGGTCAAAAAACACGTACGCACGTAGTTCAGGTCAAAAAACACGTAATCTGTGCAGAGCGACTAGTTGACGTCAATCAAAAAGCGTCACGGCAGAGCATTAAAGTGCAACCCCTACTTCAGTGGTTCATCTGTAACCATACAAAGCTCCAAGAACACATTTGTGTGACAAAAAAAACTGTAAATATACAACTTTGTTCCTCCTATATCTTCTCTTTCGCGTATTTCCAGTTTGTTTTCACAAATGTGTGTTTGAAGCTTTGATTACAGTTGAACCACTGTAGTCACATTTAATGTTTTACTATGTTGTTTTTCTTTTCTGGCCCTTGAACGTCTCTCGACCATTGCTGTCTATGGAGGATGAGAGAGCTCCAGGATTTCATCTAAAATACCGTAATTTGTCTTCTGAAGACAAACAAAGGTCTTAGGGGATTGAAAGCATACCAGAATGCAGTAATTAATAGAATTTTCTTTTTTTTGCCTCAAATAATCCTTTAATCTGTCTTTGTTTTGATATTTCCTTCCAGGTATGGTTTCAAAACAGACGAGCTCGCAGTATGAAAAGCAAGAAACTGATTACACCAGGCAGCAGGAGGAGTCCAGCCAAAGAAGTATGCATGCACTGGTTGCCTTACATTTTTAAGCTGAATCAAATTAACCTTATGAACTTATATTATATTAAACTGACTTAAAACGGCTTGCATAACTTAGTTTAATAGGTTACAATGAACTAAAAACATATGTTGTCATGACTAATTGATCATATCCTTTTTTACAGTGTACTTTTCCAGCAACCACTCCGGATTTAAACCTCGAACAAAGCCCAGAGGTCAACAAAAGCTTGCGTCATCATCAACAAAGCCTTATTAGACAGGCTCTGAATCCCTGGCCTCAAAATCGTCCGTCCATTTCTCCAGACCTACCAGAAGTCCTGCAATGGGCAAACAGAACCTCTGAAACACCTGGAGATTCATCTTTCTCCAGCTGCCCATCGGAAAGGATCCAACATCCATTTCCGAACCAATCCAGCAGTGTTTGGCAGATGAACTGCTTTGCCGCTCACCCTGAAGGCTTGAAATCTTACTGTACTACCAGTCAGGCCATGTATTCCTCTGTGTCTGTGGATCAAATGATTCCTGCACATCCAAGCAGTTTGGAGGAAGCTCTGCAAAGACAGGCTTTGACACATTATCCGCAGACATCACTGGGAGATATTTCTGACCTCATATATAAAGCAGCTGTGGTCACTAATCTGGAAGACTGCTAAACACTGGAGTATCTCACATATAGATACTTTGGTAAAATATGTTTTCTCTGTGGAACTGACTCATGTCTGTAGTTGACTCTCATAGTATTTGTTTTTCCTACTAAGGAACTCAATGGTTACAGGTTTTTAGCTTTCGTCGTAATTTATACTACCTTCAAACCTGTTTGAGTTTCTTTCGTCTATTGAACACAAAGTAAGAAAACCTGTAACCATTGACTTTAATAGAGTTAGTTTTTCTTACTATGGAAGTCAATGGTTACAGGTTTTCAGCTTTCTTCAAAATATCTTCTTCTGTGTTCAATAGAACAAAGAAACTCAAAGGTTTGGAACCACATGAGGGATACTAAATAGTTGGTAAATTTTCATTTTGGGGTGAAAAATGTCTTGTTAAAGGGAGATTTCACCACAAAACAAAAATTCTGTCATAATTTACTCTCCCTTTACTTGTTTTAAACCTCTTTGAGTTTCCTTTTTCTGTTGAACGCAACGTAAGATAGTTAGAAGAAATCTGAAAACCTGTAACCATTGACTTCTATAGTATTTGTTGTTCCTATTGTAGAAGTCAATGGTTACAGGTTTTCAGCAGTTTTATTTCAAAATATCTTCTTTTGTGTTCAACAGAATAAAGAAGCTAATAAAGGTTTTAAACCACATGAGGGAGACTAAATAGTGACTTAAATTTTCATTTTAGGGTGAAAATGTCTCTTTAAAAGGATTTTTCATCACAAAACGAAAATTCTGTCATAATTTACTTGTTTCAAACCTCTTTGACTTTCTTTCTTCTGTTGAATGCAACAAGATAGTTAGAAGAAATCTGAAAAGCTGTAACCATTGACTTCCATAGAATTTGTTGTTCCTATATGGAAGTCAATGGTTACAGGTTTTAAGCTTTCATTAAAATGAAAAACAGAATAATAGATAAATAGTGAGTAAATGTTCATTTTTGGGGTGAAAAATGCCTCTTTAAAGGGAGATTTCACACCAAAACAAAAATTCTGTCATGATTTACTCTCCCTTTA
>CAIGQW010053949.1:462543-477214 GCA_903798125.1 Danio choprae | reverse complement strand
AAAGTCAGTGGCTGTTTTTTTCTCAACATTCTTCAGTTTATCTTTCTTTGAGTCCCCCAGAAACTCAAACAATAAATTAGGACAGAATTATAATTTTTGGGTGAACTATCCCATTAATATTAGCCAACTTAACCTACATTCAGTAGCTAGTTAGTATGTAGTGTACTAGTGGAACACATTTCATCCTATGTTTTCTATTCTGTGAACTGCAAATGTAAAAACGTAGTTTTAGCATCGTCTAACATATATTTAGGGATGATTGTTGTTATTATTGTGAAACAGTTTGCCGACAGCTCTCTTAAATGGCCGGACTATTCTGTAAATTCCCTGTCATTTTTGAATGAACACAAAAAATGTACATTTTATTATTCATTCATTTTCCTTCAGCTTAGTCCCTTATTTATCTGGGGTCGCCACAGCGGAATGAACCGCCAACTATTCCAGCATATGTTTTACGCAGCGGATGCCCTTCCAGCCGCAACCCAGTACTGGGAATATTTTTTAACATATGAATTTTTTTTTATTCTCTTCCTTATTCTCATTTCTCAGGATGTTCGTATCGGTGTGTATTGATTTCTGTGTAAATAAGTCTCTTGTTTATTTATTAACATTCACCTTTAACATATTAAAGGTATCTTTGTCATAAAAACATGTTTATGTGTGGTGTTACGATGTTTCTTTTCAAGAAAGCATCTTTGTTTTACTAAATACATAAATACATTGATATCGTTGTAAACAAAAATCAATTTCAACCAATGTCTTATTAATAACATCAAAAGCATCGATGGTATAATCTTAAATATGAGACAACCACATGCGACATAATGTGTTTCATTCGAGCATAAAAAAACAACAAAACAACAAACAGAAAAGCAAAACAATAAAAGCAAGACAACATTTAAAATAAAAATAAAATTAAAAACCCCCGGGGCTCATGTTTCATCAGCTTATGGGTCTTAGATTACATTTGGATTTTGAAGATCCCAGCGGTATATTACTATCGCAGTAATTATACAGGGACCTCAGGTTTGGACTGACCCACCGGACACTGATCTCCATGTATCATAATCATCTCCCCAGCAAAAAATAATCTTCAAATAAAATATAATAAATTCCCATAATCCTAGTGTCAAATCTACAGTCATGCTCTGCTTTGTGTGTCAGCTTGTATTGTCTGCTCCTACATCCTTTAATCCAGAGGAAGATATTGAAGGGATATGTGCTTATATTGTTAGAATCAAAACAGGAAATATCATTCATTCATTAATTTTCCTTCGGCTTAGTCCCTTTATACATCAGGGGTCGCCACAGCGGAATGAACCGCCAACTTATCCAGCATATGTTTTACACAGCGGATGCCCTTCCAGCTGCAACGCAGTACTGGGAAACATCCATACACACTCATACAACACGGCCAATTCAGTTTATTCAATTCACCTATAGCGCATGTCTTTGGACTGTGACCAGCATCACCAGCAAGACCAAGCTGGTCTACCAGCATCACCAGCAAGGCAAGCTGGTAGACCAGCTAAACCAGCATTGACCAGCATGGTAATCATGCTGGTCTATGCTGGTTTTCTCAGCAGGGATGAAATTGAACTGAAGCACATATTACATTCATTTTCCTGGGGCTTAGTCCCATTATTTATCAGGGGTCGCCACAGCAGAATTCCCAGTTCTGGGAAACACTCATACTCACTCATTCACACACATACAGTACGGTCAACTTAGTTTATTCAATTCACCTATGTGAATTGAATCAGTCTTTGGACTGTGGGGGAAACCAAAGCACCCGGAGGAAACCCACGCCAACACGGGGAGAACATGCAAACTCCACACAGAAATGCCAACTGGCCCAGCCGGGACTCGAACCAGCAACCTTCTTGCTGTAAGGCGACAGTGCTAACCACTGAGCCACCGTGTTGCCCGAAACATATGTAGATACCTTAGTTTAAATGCATTACCACATGATCATCATCATCATCATATTTGAGATGCAGCGAGTGCTCTTTTTTATTATTACCAGCACTGGAACGTTACATGAAGTATTAATGCAAATTCAGACACAAAATATATCCAAGATTATTACAATAAATGCAAAAAAAATTATTAATAAATAATCCAGAGAAAATTATTTAAAAACAAAAAACAAAAAGAGATTTAAAAGACGCAATGAGTGCTCAGATCCAACATTGTACCATGAAGAGCACCACAACAAGAAACCCTCTAGTGCCATCTAGAGGAAAATTAAAGTAAGTACGCAACAGAAATATAAATATAAAGAAAACAACGACCGTCAAGTTTTATTATAACTACACAGTTTAACGTCAAGTGACTAATACACTAAACATAAAATACTAAATAATCAAATACAATGCTTGATATAAAAACGAGAACCTTTACTTTTAAAAATGTGAACATTTACTGATTTGTTTGTCTGACTGCTATACTGACCAACAGTGATGTGATTGGTCTGAGAAAGAATATAGACATATTGCGCATTAAAGCCTGTGCTTCACATCAATCGTGTGGCACTTATTAAGTGGTTGTGCTCTTTTTGAGTTGAGAGAAAGAAGAATGGGTTGTTGAAAAGGGTTGAAATACGAGCTAACACGTACAATAGCTTGACAGGTACATGCTTAGCGCCCTGGCGGGTAAACCGTAAACATGTAGGTTACCGTATTAATATGAATACATTTTTTTTTTTTTTTAACTCTTCTGTTGCATAATTGTGTAAATATAGCAGCTTTTTTACATGCTGGAACATTTCGCTTTTAAATCAAACCCTCAGAATTTCATTTATAAAGATGCAAAGTTGTCAACAGACCATATAAACCACTATAGGCTACGTGTTCAACGCATACTATCCTACATTAAGCCCACTAGCTCATTTATCTGTTCACATTTATATGTGTTGTTGACCTGACATTGCATTTTCCTTGTCACACATGAGAAAAATGAAAATAATTAGTATTGTCATCATTTAAAATGCTGTAAATTGTTATTGTTAAACATTTTTGCCTTCCATGTGTCTTAGGTATTCACTGTCTGGATCAATAATTAGGCTACAACTCTTAATACATTTAAAAAGTATAATCATATCTAAGGCCTAATAATCTTACAAGTGGCTATTTTAGTAAATGACAATATTTTTTTATCCATATATTCAAACAGGAGGGTGCGCAGAGGGTGCGCAGAGGGTAGCAAGAAGGTCGCTGGTTCGAGCCTCGGCTGGGTCAGTTGGAGTTTGCATGTCCTCCCCGTGTTCGCGTGGGTTTCCTCCGGGTGCTCCGGTTTCCCCCACAAGTCCAATAAAGACATGCAGTATAATTGGGTAAGCTAAATTGTCCGTAGTGTATAACTGTGAATGAGAGTGTATGGATGTTTCCCAGTGATTGGGTTGCAGCTGGAAGAGCATCCGCTGCGTAAAACATATGCTGGATAAGTTGGCGGTTCATTCGGCTGTGGCGACCCCTGATTAATAAAGGGACTAAGCCCTTGAATGAATTTAAATGAATGAATTTAAACAGGAACTTGATAGGCCTACATTTTGTCACTGGAAACCATGTCCTGTGGTGTGACATAGCTATATAACTAAATTAAAACTTTAATTAGTAAAGATCATGTGACTGAAGCCCCCTGTGAAGCCCATGACCTGCACCTGTTAAGTTTTTGTCTCATAATTTTTTCCACATAGGCTATTTTACTTTTTTTTGGAGACACTCTGTGATTGTACCACTAGGCGCCGCTCTCTCACCGACCGACGGCCATTTGAGGCAGGTGATTGTTTGTTCTGTCACCTTTTCTCATTTGTGATTTAGTGGTCTAAGTAACATACCAAGTTCAAAGTTTCTTTAAAAAATATATATTCTTTTTTTTACTGACGACTATTAGCCCTAGCTACCCGTGCTAATTGCTAACCTCAACTGTATTCCCGCCAAATTCTCGCCAGTTGAATTTGGAGACGAGGTAATACCATCATCATGTTATAAAAATGGCCTATAAACATTACTATTATTATGTAATTTTTGTAGTCAACGCTGTTTTAAATTAATGCGAGATAGGCCTATTACAAAACCTTATTTAGGCTACACACGACCAAGTTAACTGAGCAAACATCCCGTTTTTATAGAAAAAAATGGTAAACATATTTCGCTGGACCCAGATCCATTAAACGTATGTGTGGTTCACAAGATTTATGTGTCTTAATGGGTGAATTTAACCATAGGAGATCTTATAATGTAACAATATTTAACTTTTATTAATCTAGTCTAATGTTTAGACTATAAGACAATATGTGTGTGTATAAAAAATAACCTCCAAAATATTTTGAATCAATAAAACAAATACTTTAAAAACGTAAATTTGTGGAATTACATATTTTTGATTACTAGCTGGCTACATTTATATATGATAATACTTTGTGATGACATTTGGATTTAATATGAATTAGTTTAGTTCACATTTATAATTGTTAAGTCGTTTAAATAAAGTCGGTATAGGCGTTAAATCAGTCACTTTTGCATGACACCTCGCCTTATGAATTAAAACAAAACTATTATGAGAGGAAAAGGTTATTTTTCATATTTGGGTAGCCAATAAGCTAGATAATGTTGCTGTTCCCCTCATGACAGAGATTATATTTTGCATTTTGCGCAAAAATGTGTTACGTGAATTAATGCGTTACAGACTATACAATCAATCAATAAATACATGATCAGTTTTCAATGATTTCTAAAAAATGTGCGCAAAACATAAACATGAACATATTACGAACATCCTAAAATCATGATTTTAACACCCTCCAACACAAAGCGCATAATGTTAAGCTGATAGTGGCAATGCATAATCATAGGAAAGTTATGTTCTTGTACGTAAAATTAGGCACAAACAACACTCAATAAATAGGCCTAATTATAAACAAATAATAATAAACTAACAAACAATCACTTTTAAAACGTTAATCGATCTCTGCACAATTATTTTGAATGTAGATCGGCCTAATTAATTATTCACATCACTTTATATAATGATAAAGACATTAGGATCTATAGGCGAACACTGTGGAAAAGAGCTATCGTACATTTTCATACGACTTTTGAGAAATCCTGAGACGGAATTGCTTAAAACATTCAAATAACACCACAAATGCCCATTTATCTTCGGAATAGTCTAACTAGTCTACACAATTGGGTTAGTTATCAAAATATGTAGCTATAACAATTTTCCACATGCGGTCCTCCTCCTCCTCCTCCTCCTCCTCCTCCTCCTCCTCCTTCTTCTTCTTCTTCTTCTTCTTCTTCTTCTTCTTCTTCTTCTTATTATTATTATTATTATTATTATTAATATTAATGTATCGTACATTTGTATACGACTTGTGAGAAATCCTGAGACGGAATTGCTTAAAACATCTGGTGTCCAGAGCAGGAGCTTTTCGGGAAAAAAAGAAAAACATATCGAAATAGCTATGCCTATTATTGATTACTAAACAGCATTTTTCACATTGTCTTCAAATGTCGTGGCGGTGGTGATTCAGAAAAGCGCCAGTACGTTGCAGAGAGAGTGTGCATGGATTCCGCAACAGGTCACATAATAGGGTGAACAGCTGACTCCGAGGCGTGCTGGCAGATGGTTGGTATAAGCCGGGTGGTGGTGGTGTGTGTTTGGTGGGGGGGGGGCTCACATTCATTGTTTAGTTATTTGAGCCCCACGCACAGACAATAACCCCATCCAGTAGCAAGAAAAGATGGAAAAGCTTCTTCTTACAGAGAGGAAATGGTCTCAAAAAAGTTTAGAAAAATCTCATTGTTTTGCCCGTCTGCTGCTTTTCTAACCGCAGATGTCAGTCGTCCAGACTCATTACGATTCGTTTTTCTTTGTAATAGATGCGTTTACCTTTATCATTGTTTTTTTTTTTAGATGGTAAAGACAAATAACCCTTACCCACAAACATACAATTGTAGGCTACATAAATTGCGGTTTTAAATATTTTATGAGGAGCATATGCTACAATTCTCATAAATCTATTAGCTTTTTTGCTGTATAATTTATACTATAAGACATTGCATTTTGTTTTAGCAAAGATATGTCCTGTATGTCATCATTGTTTAAACGTTTAGTCTATAATTAACCATTTTCCAACAAACAGATAACCGGTGTTTAATTCAGACCTCTTCCTCGAAAATAAACAAATAAATAAGCCAGCAAACAATTTTATGTTTAATAGACGTCTAATAGACATCTAAACGTTGACAGCTTGGCTAAAATAAGGCTAAACTTGGGCTGTCAGTAAAAATCTAATAAACATCTAAGACTAGGCTAGTCGTCAAATAGACAGATTAGACAGACTTTATATGTGTAGTTATTCATTTCTGTTTATTTGATGACTAGTCTAGTTTTGGCCTATTCTTCAGACGTCTATTAGATTTTCACTGACAGCCCACATTTAGCCTTGTTTTAGCCAAGACGACTATGTTTAGACGTCTATTATACATCTATTAGACATCTTTTAAAAACAAAAAATGCTTGCTGGGACATTTTAAATTTAGCATAGCGAAATCCCTTTAATGGATATTTTAACTTGTAATCAGTGACTGCAAGAACGTCAAAAAAGTGGAGTTTTCAGTTCTCCAAATACGGATTTGCCCCTCCTCTTTCTCCAGCTTTGGCAGCGCAACCCATTCAGACTATAGGGTCCCAGTACAGAGCCCTACAGCATCACTACGCTCGTATGGTTTTAAACGGGCTCGATCCTCACCCTCACCACAACACAAAAGCTCTTCCGCGCATTATTTTTGACGTTTTAATCCAGGAGTGGGTTGTTTATTTGTAGCAGATGTTGTTTGGAAAGTGAATGTTGCTCCCGTAGAGCAGGTGAGCGGACGACGCGCACAGTTTGAATGGGTCTCGAAGAAGGAGAAATATACGCCAAGAAAGCAAGTTACCAAACAATTTATTTAAAGAAAAGACTCACGGAGGACATCACAGCTTATTCTGGGGGAAAAGAACTTTCTGGAGAATAGTCAAATCAATTCATTGACTGGGAGAAGCAGAATCTTCAGATTTTTTTGTGACTTTTTCTTTCCAGAGAAGAGCGTCAGTTTTGCACAAGAGTCTACATCGTCTTTACAGGTTTGTTGTAAATGTTTGAGAGTCAGGATCATTCGATAAGAACCATCACTGAGTTGAAAGTGAGAACTTTTGAAGAAGAAATGGATCCTGTTCGTTCTTGGGTGCGCAACGTCGGCGTTATTGACGCAAACATAGCGGCTCAGAGGTAAGCAATTCTGCATTTATGCACACCACATGATTTAACATAATTTATTAACACATCAAACACCACCTATACAGACTGATAATATTTCGTTATACTTCTCCCATGTGAATACAGCCCAAATAACACCACAAATGCCCATTTATCTTCAGAATAGTCTAACTAGTCTAAACAATTGGGTCAGTTGTCAAAATATATAGCTATAAAAATCTTCTTCTTATTATTATTATTATTATTGATAGAAGTAGCTATAGTGGTTATAGTGATATTCAATCAACTAATTTCATTAACCTTTTCTGTAACGTTGCGAAAATAGCTACAGCAACAGGTCAGGCTCTTCTGTGGCGGTGGATGTAAAATGACACCGGAGATTAGAGCATCAAAGTTCAGCCTTCAATGCTTGAGGTGACAGAGTCACGAGCCGAATGAAAGAGGCAAACAAAACAATACAATGAAACCCGCATTGTCTCATGGAGATAGCAGACCTACTTTAAAACACTTGAGCACGTCGCTTGAACGGCGATTGTTTGAGACGTGTTTATTACTCTTTGATTATTGTGCTCATTTGAAGCGGGAGTTTATATTTAACCCAGAATTATAGAGCACATTGTCGAAAATTAACAGCATGCAAAGAATAATCATTTTAATCTTAATATGAGTTCAAAACCAAATAACTAAAAGTAGACTGTAGTGGTGCTAATAAAACCAAATAACAGTCATATACAAGTATCACGATATGAACAAAAGTACACTTATTTTTTTTTTGCCTGAATAGATTTGTACTTGTTTTTGGCTTTTTGAACTGTACAGCAGTCTATATGACGTTAAATAATTTAGGATAGCTTTTACCACTTGTGACAAATTTACTGTAGCATAGTTATTTAATCAAATATTAGCAGAAAGATTTGCATATTCCAGTAATTTTTTGGGTGGTTCATGAAGTGCACGCTGAGCTTTATATATATATATATATATATATATATATATATATATATATATAAATAAATATATTAAACGTGGAATATGCTGCAAACACAAATGTTCACACAGGGAAAATTCAATGTATTTTTTCAAAGCTTCAACCTTTAACTTTTTAAAAACATAAGCTACTTATAATCCTAGCAAGAGCATCTAATAACAAAGCAAGACATTCGTTAAACTAGCTACACTGACTTTTGTTTCGTGACAACAGTGCTTAAAATAAAAAAGTTAACTCCTTCAATAGTACATGATTGTATTGGGTTATTAACATTCATAGTTCCAAATGTAAAAGCAATTTTCATTATCATGGAACAGTAGACTACTGAACTTATTTATTTTATATATATATATATTTGTAATTTTTATAATAAATATATTTAATTATTTGTTTACTTATGCATAAAAATGACAAAATAATTTTGTTTATTTGTTCAAATCCTCCACAGTGGAGTGGCCTTATCTCGTGCTCACTTTGAAAAGCAGCCTCCCTCCAACCTCAGAAAGTCCAACTTCTTCCATTTTGTTCTGGCGCTCTATGATCGCAATGGACAGCCTGTGGAGGTGGAGAGGACATCGTTTGTTGACTTTGTGGAGCAGGACAAGGTATATTCTATAGCTTGTTGTTTCTCCTGTATTATCTTTACTGGATGTTTGATGAGTTTCTTACAGTTCACCACCGAGTTCGCTCAAAAATAATCATCATTTGCACACACTCAAGTGGATATAAACTTTATGAATTTCCTTCTTCTGTTGAACACAAAACAAGATATTCTGAAGAATATTAAAAACCAGCAGCCATGAGCCATAGTAGGAACAAAATAATACTATGGAAGTCAATGGTGGTTTTTTCCCCAACATTCTTCAGAATATCTTCCTTTGTGCTCAACAGAAGAAAGAAACTCAAACAGGTTTGGAACAAGTGACGGATGAGTAAATGATGACTGAATCTTCATTTTTGGGTGAACTATCCCTTAAAAGATTGTGGTTGGGAAGAAAACGCAAACCTCATAAATATACAAAATGCATGGAATATTTGATATCCAGTAATAATAGAAGACATATTTTTTCTATATTGACACTTACTGTATTTTACAGCACGCAAAATGTCCTGTTTTCTGTTACCTATGTCCGGTTTCCCCCCAGTTCAAAGACATGCATTATAGTTGAATTGGGTAAATGAAATTGGCCGTAGTTTATGAGAGTGTATGGGTTTTTCCCAGTACTGGGTTGCATCCGCTGCATCCCTGGAAGGGCATCCGCTGCATAAAACATATGCTGGAATAGTTGGCGATTTATTCCGCTGTGGCGACCTATGAAATAGAGACTAAGCCGAAGGAAAATTAATTCATTAATGAAAATTGGCCATAGTGAATCGATGCGTGTGTGTATGAGAGAGTGTATGGGTGTTTCCCAGTGCTGGGCTGCGGTTGGAAGGGCATTCGCTGCATAAAACATATGCCAGAGTAATTGGTGGTTCATTCTGCTGTGGCAACCCCTGATTAATCAGGGACTGAGCTGAAGGATAGTGAATGAGTGTTACCTATGTTAATTTTTCATCATTACTACCTGTTTAGCATGGCAAGAGCAACCCAGTGGAGGTTCTCAGATGTCAAAAAGGCGCTATGTATTGCAATTTTTTTTACTTTACTACTATAGTCAGAAGAGGTCGATTTTCACAACTCTTAGCACATAAAGTCAACCTGATCACACTAGTGGCAAAATCACTATTATTTTCAAATATGATCATATATTTATTACTGTTGTGGTGAAGGTATAACACATTTTGTGCCTGTAATAATGAATATTTTCCACCAAGTGGCTGAATCTACACAGCAGTTGACCTTACAAAGCTGACTTACAGTACTTTGTGAGTCTGTACTAATGTTGCCACGATGGAATTTCCATCTTCGATATGATACCTTGAAAAGTATCGATATTCGATACTATTTTCGGAACAAATTCCGCAACATTAAAAGTATGCAAATGAAGTAAAAAGGGAAAATAAAAATAACTAAACCATATAATCATTATACCGGGTAAGTCCAAAAGGCAATAAATTACAAAAAACTAAACAAAATTATCTTATTTTCTAATTAAAACAAAAATGTAAATTTTTATATATTAATATTATTATTACTACTTAATTTTTCAAGTCATAATATTAATTATTTAATTACTCCTTGCTGGTGAGAAGAGAAATTATGAGAGAGCAAAGCGAGTATTGATACTAACCAAAAGCAAGATTCATTCATTCATTTTCCTTCGCCACAGCGGAATGAACCTTCAACTATTCCAGCATATGTTTTACACAGCGGATGCCCTTCCAGCTGCAACCCAGAAAAATTTCATCCAATCCATCCAATTCATCTATATTGCATGTGTTTGAACTGTGGGGGAAACCGGAGCACTCTGAGGAAACCCACGCCAACACGGGGAGAACATGCAAACTCCACACAGAAATGCCAACTGGCCCAGCCGGGACTCAAACCAGTGACCTTCTTGCTGTGAGGCGACAGTGCTAACCACTGAGCCCCCGTGCTGCCCAAAGCAAGATTGTGTCATTTTAAATATATCGGTATCGATATTTATCAATATTTTTGACAACACTAGTCTGTACCATGGTAAAACGTCAAGTCAAAAAGTGCATTATGATGCATTTTTGATCTGTTGCAAGTTTAGAGTATTGAATATTTACCACTGACCTCTGATACCAGTAAAGCAATTAAAAAACTGTATTGTGCATTTAGTCTGGCATCTTTTATAGTTTTGTAGGCTTTGCTCAGTCATGTACTGTATGTTTCCCTGCTCGTTTTAATATTGATTTTGTATAATCAATATGTTTTGTTCTTCCCGTGTTTGTGCTTGCTGTTCTTCTAAGGAGCAGACGGGAGAAAAGACCAACAATGGCACTCACTATAAACTCCAGCTCCTCTACAGTAATGGTATGTTCAGCATTCGTTATCTCTGTATATACAGTTGAAGTCAGAATTATTCGCCCTCCTGTGAAATTTCTTTTTCAAATATTTCCCAAATGATGTTTAACAGATTCAGGAATTTTTCACAGTATTTCCTATAATATTTTTTCTTCTGGAGAAAGTCTTATTTGTTTTATTTCGGCTAGAATAAAAGCTGTTTCTAATATTTTTTAAACCCATTTTAAGGTCAGTATTATTAGCCATCTTAAGCAATATTTGCTCGATTGCCTACAGAACAATCCATTGTTATACAATGACCTGCCTACTTACCCTAGTTAAGCATTTAAATGTCACTTTAAGCTGAATACTAGTGTCTTGAAAAATATCTAGTCAAATATTATCTGCTGTCATCATGGCAAAGAGAAAAGAAATCAGTTATTAGAAACGAGTTATTAAAACTATCATGTTTAGAAATGTGTTGAAAATGTTTCTCTGCGTTAAACAGAAATTGGGGGACAAAATATACAGGGGGGCTAATAAAAATGACTTCAACTGTATATGCCTTTATGTCTATGTATATATTATTCTGAGTAAAAATCAATAATTATGTAATTATAAAGAATTGGGTAAGCTAAAATTGTCCGTAGTGTATGAGTGTGTGTGAATGAGTGTGTGTGGATGTTTCCCAGTGATGGGTTGCAGCTGGAAGGGCATCCGCTGCGTGAAACATATGCTGGATAAGTTGGCGGTTCATTCCGCTGTGGCGACCCCAGATTAATAAAGGGACTAAGCCGAAATGAAAATGAATGAATGAATGTAATTATAAACATAGCATTTTTTATTTTGTCTGTTCACTGTCTCCTTTATTTAGATTCAGTGGCAGCAAACCCAAATCTGAACTCTAGTTTAATTACCAATCCTCTATATAGTGACATCAGTAAGGTTTGCTTGTTGCTTTTGTTCACAGGCGTCCGCACAGAACAAGACCTTTATGCACGTCTCATTGACTCGGTCACTAAACAGGTAAAACACTTCTAACCTTTTCTGAGGTTTGAATCCTTCTAGCCAAAATAAACGCTTTCTTCGTTCTGATTTTTAATGCATGGATTTGCGTTGCTGTTTTGCATGGTTAAGCCCATATCATATGAAGGACAGAACAAGAATCCAGAAATGTGCCGCGTTTTGCTGACTCATGAAGTCATGTGCAGGTGAGTAAAACACCATCAAGTTTTTGATATATACAGTTGAAGTCTGAATTATTAGCCCTTCTGAATTATTAGCCCCTCGGTATATTTTCCCAGTTTCTGTTTAACGCAAAGTTATTGTTTTTTCTCAACACATTTCTAAACATGATAGTTTTAATAACTCATTTCTAATAACTGATTTCTTTTATCTTCGCCATGATGACAGCACATAATATTTGACTAGATATTTTTCAAGACACTAGTATTCAGCTTAAAGTGACATTTAAAAGCTTAATAAGGTTAAGTTAGGGTAATTAGGCAGGTCATTGTATAACAATGGATTGTTCTGTAGGCAATCGAACAAATATTGCTTAAGATGGCTAATAATATTGACCTTAAAATGGTTTAAAAAAAATTGAAACAGCTTTTATTCTAGCCGAAATATAACAAATAAGACTTTCTCCAGAAGAAAAAATATTATAGGAAATACTGTGAAAAATTCCTTACTCTGTTAAATATGATTTGGGAAATATTTAAAAAAAGAAAAAAATATATCACAGGAGGGATAATAAGAGTATTTTAAGGTACAATTCTCACAATTAATAAACCATTAAATACGACTTTTGCCTCAATAAACTCTTAATTTGCTGCTTAATAATAGTTTTTAAGGTAGTTAGGTAGGATTAGGGATGTAAAATTAGACCATGCAGAATATAGGCACTAATAACAGTCAATATCTTAATAATAGGCTGGTAATAAACCACTAGTTAATAGTGAGAGTTGTTACTTTAACTAAAGTGTAACCAACATTTCTTAGAGGAATCTAAAATGGTTTTGTTACTGTGAAAACCTTATTTTGGGCTTTATTTTATCACAGGAGGAGGTACTTAAACATTGGAAAGGTATAGATGCATATAACAACACAATATTTAGTGTGATTCATTTATGATTGAGTTCAGCCCCTGAAGAGTTTTGTGAATTGGGTGAACTAAATTGGCCGTAGTGTATGAGTGCGTGTGTGAATGTGTGAGTGTATGGGTGTTTCCCAGTACTGGATTGCGGCTGGAAGGGCATCCGCTGCATAAAACATATGCTGGAATAATTGGCGGTTCATTCCGCTGTGGTGACCTGTATAGAGACTAAGCCGAAGGAAAATGAATGAATGAACGAGTTCAATTGCAAAAAAAAACTTGATTTATAAAATTAAATAAAAGCAAAGTTATGTTTCCGCTAAGGGCTGCACGGTGGCGCAGTGAGTAGCACGATCGCCTCACAGCAAGAAGGTCGCTGGTTCGAGCCTTGGCTGGGTCAGTTGGCATTTCTTTGTGGAGTTTGCATGTTCTCCCCGTGTTTGCGTGGGTTTCCTCCGGGTGCTTCAGTTTCCCCCACAAGTCCAAAGACATGCGGTACAGGTGAATTGGGTAGGCTAAATTGTCCGTAGTGTACGTGTGTGAATGAGTGTGTGTGAATGTTTCCCAGTAATGGGTTGCAGCTGGAAGGGCATTCGCTGTGCAAAACATATGCTGGATAAGTTGGCGGTTCATTCCGCTGTGGCAACCCCAGATTACTATAAAGGGACTAAGCCGAAAAGAAAATGAATGAATGAATGTTTCTGCTAAATATCGATATCTGAAAATGACTAAAAATGCAGTTATCAGATTTGGATGAACTCTTCATATGCATCTCAATTCAGTTCATCTTTATTTCTACAGCGCTTTTACAATGTAGATTGTGTCAAAGCAGCGTAGCATAGAAGTTCTAGTAAACTGAAACTGTGTCAGTCCAGCTTTCAGAGTTAAAGTTCAGTTCAGTGTGGTTTAATCTCACTGCTGAAAGTCCAAACACTGAAGAGCAAATCCATCAATGCACAGCTCCACAAGTCCCAAACCAAGCAAACCAGTGGCGAGGAACAAAACTTCACCAATTGACGAAAGTGAAGGAAAAAAACCTCCGTATTATCCGCAGACAAAGCCTAAAGATCACAAATAATTGATCTTGAGCGAGTGGATGTCCGAGAGTGTGTGTATATATGATAGAGAAAGAGGGGCAGCGAGTGTCAGCGGGGACAGAGGGTGTGACAACTCTATTTTTATTGACTTTCAGAAATCATGATATTTTATATTGCGCATTAGTTAACTTACAGTGTAGATTGTGTCAAAGCAGCTTAACATGGAAGTTCTAGTAAATTGAAACTGTGTCAGTCCAGCTTTCAGAGTTAAAGTTCAGTTCAGTTCAGTTCAGTGTGGTTTAATTTCACTGCTGAAACTCCTCATACACTCAAAAAATGATTTTTTTTGCTGCTTGTTCAAACTACTTAT
>CAIGQW010053949.1:422898-461533 GCA_903798125.1 Danio choprae | reverse complement strand
TCTATCTATCTATCTATCTATCTATCTATCTATCTATCTATCTATCTGTCTGTCTGTCTATCTATCTATCTATCTATCTGTCTGTCTGTCTGTCTATCTATCCTTCTGTCTGTCTGTCTGTCTGTCTGTCTATCTATCTATCTATCTATCTGTTTATCTATCCGCCAACCGCCAACTTATCCAGCATATATATTAACGCAGACAAAGCCTAAAGATCACAAATAATTGATCTTGTGCGAGTGGATGTCCGAGAGAGTGTGTATATATGGTAGAGAAAGAGGATATATATATATATAGATAAAGTAACACATTGACGGACGCACAGGGTTATAATATTCAATTCAATTCAATTCAAGTTTATTTATATAGCGCTTTTTACAATGTAGATTGTGTCAAAGCAGCTTAGCATGTTCTAGTAAAGTCCAGATTTCAGAGTTTAGTTCAGTTTACTTCAGTTCAGTTCAGTGTGGTTTACAGTTTTTCTCAGTCGCTTTAGTACAATTCTCAGATCAGAATGAAATTCTCAAAACTATTTGTTCAATCTTCACATCATGATGTCACTTGTGCACATCATATAAGCAGTTTCTCACTTCTTTGAACAAGTTGCAATTGCTTTGGTACATCCATGCAAATGATTATGTACAATTCTCTGCTCTTTGCTACATTATCAATTGTTTATGTCATGTTGATCAAAATGTATTATATAGTTCACTGTGCAATAGTCTTACTCCTCAAAACACCAAGTCATTAGTTCATCGTATAAGTCATTAACTGCAAAATGGTTGACCAAGTTGTCATAATGTGACAAACATATTTCTATACATCTCCATTATATGTTTTTTTCTAAATCTGTCCTGAATTGGTAAATTGCTCTCAGGCGACTTGACTTCCTCTAACAAAGGTGCATCTCATTGACAATCAATGGGCAAGTATATACTGTATATGGCTGAAGCACAACACAATGTTCTATGTCTTGTATATAGAATTTGTGGCCTAACATACAGGAACGACAAGAGGTGTAGACCACACCAATTCCTACTGTACTGTTGTACAGAATATTGTCCTATCTTTTTTTCCCTTTGTGTTACTGTTTGCAGTGGGTTTTTTCTATGTTGGTATGACATGGTCTGTCAACAAATTACAATATAAACAATAAAAGTGTAAATGTGAATCTTGTGCAGTCTCTTGCAATCAAACAAAAAGGTGTAACTTACATTTTACAATAATTGTCATCAAAACTTAAGCCACAGTTTACATCAGAACTTCCCTCTATAGTACACAGTTATATTGACAACATGACTAAGTAATTTGACTGTCTTGTTCGTAGACAATGACACAAGGACTTGACATTCTGATGGCACTGACATGTTCAATGACATAAAGACTTAGTTTTGAGAGATGAACTGAAGATTTTGAGCAAGTTACAGGCTTTTGCACGAAATCCATAGTGTTTTGCTGTTTGTACAAATTGTTTTGAGAAATGCACACACATATTTGCAAACTTCAATTCTGATCTGAGAATTGTACTAAAGCGACTGAGAAAAACTGTAATACACAGAATTGTGCACTGATGGTAGTATAGCTAACATTTGAGCATGTTTTAATCCTTTTTTATGTTCTCCTTTTCATATGAAGTCGCTGCTGTGAGAAAAAAAGCTGCGGTAATCGCAACGAGACACCGTCTGACCCGGTCATCATTGACAGGTGAGTCCAGTTACAAAATGTTTCTGGTTTCCTCAAACAGGAGCAGTTTTAAACGGGATCTATTATGCAAAAATCACTTTTATAAGGGGTTTAAGCAAAGCTGTGTGGCAGCAGTGTGTAAATATAACCAGTTACTAATGGTAAAAATGAATGAATTTAATTTTATATAATCACACTTGATAAAAAGAGTCTGCAGAAACACTTTGATTGACATTCTCCCTTTAAACGTGTCATCTGAGTGGGGAAAGCCCCGCCTATTAGTGACCATCTCTCCCTCATTAGCTTAAACAGCCCTGAGTGAGAAGCAGCCGTCTGCCATTAGAGTTTTAACACCGCACCTGTTGAACATGATTTCAGAATGAGGGCTATGGTGATGCATAGGTGTTTGTAGCTCCACCCTCTTTTGAAAAAAGCACAATCTCATTTGAATTTAAAGCGACATTCACCAAAATGGCACAAATTGGTTCAAAGCCTAAAAGGGGCAGTATCAGAGAGTTATAAAACATTATTTGTGTGATAGTTTGAGCTGAAACTTCACATACACACTCTAGGGACATCAGAGACTTATTTTAGGGGCAAAATAAGGATTTTTTGTCTGTCTACTCTAAATATTGCTTATAACTTGTGCTTAAATTAAATTATGAGGAAACTCAAGGGAGTGTGTGAGTCCTGAGCAGTGAGATCTTAGATCAGATCTTAGGAAAAGATACATTATTTAGACTAATGTACTTAAACTACAGCCAAATTGCCCAATAAACAACTTGTGATATTCTCCAAAATTATAGGTAATAACTGATTTAGATTTTTAGATTGATATTTCAGCTAGTTATGCTGGTTTTGAGAATGAAAACTTTTATTCTGTTTTATTCATTGCCTCCTTAAAGAGAAATTACCAATTTAATTTAATTTAATTCTACTTTTCTGATAAGAAAACACTCTTAAAAACCTAATTTAAGCATTATAAATATCTTTTTGGCCAGCACAGCAGCTCAGGGGTTAGCACTGTTACCTCAGCAAGAAGGTTGCTGGTTCGAGTCCCAGCTGGGCCAGTTGGCATTTCTGTGTGGAGTTTGCATGTTCTCACCGTGTTGGCGTGGGTTTCCTCCGGGTGCTCCGGTTTCCCCCACAGTCCAAACACATGCGCTATAGGTGAATTGTGTGAACTAAATTGGCCTTAGTGTATGAGTGTGTGTGTGTGTGTGTGTGTGAATGAGTGTGTGGGTGTTTCTCAGTACTGGATTGCGGCTGGAAGGGCATCCGCTGCATAAAACATATACGGGAATAGTTGGTGGTTCATTCCGCTGTGGTGACCTCTGATAAATAAGGGACTATGCCGAAGGAAAATGAATGAATGAATGAAATATCGCTTTTTCCCACAACTTGATCACCTCAAGCTGCCTTTCTGAGATATTTACATTTGATCATTTAGCAGACTCTACTATCTAAAATCGACTTTGGAAATGAGGACAATAGAAGAAATTGATATTTTTTGTAAACAAATAAGTAAAAAAGAAGTAGACAGGATGGAAAATAGAGCAGGAAGGGCTCATATTGGAGGTTTACGTGTTGATGAAATGGATTTTGGGTAATGTGGTAATATCCCTGATGTTCAGATCTAGCTTGATATCTTTCTCTCTCTCTCTCTTCAAGCCAACATTGTTTATCAAGCGTCTCTGAGGATCTGCTCTGTCTTTCTCAAGTCAAGAGTGGAAAAAATAGACTGTTGTCTCTCAGATTTTCCCAGAATTCCTCAGCACCACAGCTGTTTTTATAGTGTTCTCTGTGACCCTTCTCTCTCTCTCTGTTCTCTCTTTGTGTCTCTATCTTTGGTAATTATAATAATCCAGCTTTGTAGTCAACAGTAAAAAAAAAAATTCACATGCATGCTTAATAAAATAATACTTTGGACTATATCATTTGTTACAGACAAATCGATATATTTTTTCTTTCTTAAATTATATGTATGTTTTGGTTTCGTTAGAGTTATGGGTTGGTAGAAAAAAAAACATTCATAAAACAGTGTGGTAGTTTCCGGAAAGAAATGTGTAAAGGAAAACACTGTTATAAAAGCATATCGGATTAGACTTTTAAAATCATGCACATCAGTTCCACAAAAATCATTTAAGTAAAATGTCATTTTTCAACACAGGCTCATTCAGTCTATATTTTGGTAAAACCGCAAAAAACAAACTTCAACATTCGTTTGACTGTAGTTTGCTATCAAGCAGTAAGACAACAAAACATTTTGTTTTACGTTTGCCTCTCCTATCTATCTCTATAGACAACTTTTCTGGTGTGGTCAGTTTGCTCAGTAGCTCATCTTGTACGATGTTGTGTGATGCAGAGCGCTCGGGTTTGACAAAAGCTTCAACAAAAGGGACAAAAAACAACGTAAAATCAAAGTAAAACTATGTGATTGCAGTGCACTTTTCTCTTACGTTTGCTTCTGAAAACACTATTGGTTGGGTTTACCTGAGTGGTTTGCTAGGTGATCGAGCACTGCCTTTACCTGGATGTGTACAAGAAGGACGATTATATGAGGCCATGCCAACATGTGCACGGGTATTTTTATAAATGGAGTTTTGTTTTCAAAAAATCCCAGTCCACATGAAAACGGCAAAACGCACTGTGATGATTGTTAAGCGCACGACGAACCAACAGGGGGCAATAATGACACTTTTATGCTGGGTTCACACCAAACGGGAAATTAAGTATTTGCACGAGTAAAATGCAAACGTGGAAACAGACGTTACAAGCTGTGCAAACGTGAACCCAGCCATGTTGGCTAATCAGAAATCAGAAACATGCTGAGGTCATGAGGCAAAAACCCTGGTTGTAGTGTTCACATGACCACACTTTACCGGATGTTTTGAAAAATCTTCACCTTGGCTGCAGTTTTCAGAAATATTCGGTTTCAGTCACTTGACGTTTTCATGTGGACAAACAGCGAAACAGTTTAGAAAAAAGTGCAGTTATGAAAATACACGTGTTCATG
The DNA here is from genome assembly GCA_903798125.1 of Danio choprae. Taxonomy (NCBI): domain Eukaryota; kingdom Metazoa; phylum Chordata; class Actinopteri; order Cypriniformes; family Danionidae; genus Danio; species Danio choprae. The sequence goes on along the minus strand of CAIGQW010053949.1, from coordinate 456,834 downwards.
TGGACAGGGCCTGAAATGTACATACCCTAAAGTAACATATTTTAGATTTGAAAAACGTAGACAGCGCCCTCTAGGGGATTTGTCATCTGAAACGTGCAACGAAACCTACCTGGAGCAATGTATTTCACATATTGCAAAAACATTTTTCCAATGAGCCTAGGTTGCAATTTGTTCATACAAACTGACAGTATGTGTCTACACATTAACACTCTGGTTTCAAGCAAAAAACTATTATGGAAAACAAAAACAAACAATTAGCAAAATTTCCTTTAAAAAATGTGTTCAGCAGGTAAAATTAACAGATTGAATCAGGTTTAAACTACAATGTCCCATTGGAAGAATAAAAATATACACAAAATACATGATATGGATGTTTCAATTTGGTTTTATTTGCTGCCTTAATTGTTGACAACAAACTGATATATTGTGTACAACATACTGCAGATGGATTGGTAACATATCATCTTCTCTTAGCTAAATAATTACCCTTCCGCCTTGGAAAGACCAAAAAGGATAACAGAAACCTCTTTTTTAGAGCACACTGTTTTATTTTGCGGCCTAAAATGATGGCCTTTCTCAAACCGAAGGGGTTAAAACAAACAAAATAATCAATATGGTAGAGTCTTAGCAAAAGGTTAAGGCTACCGCAGGAATAAAACTGATTGATTAATATGCTCATTTATTTATTCTTTACTTTTTTTGTCATAAATTGTACAGCATGTGAGTGCTGAATATTGATGATAAACATTGTATATTTATCATATAGTAAAAAACTCACTACTATATATTTATACTACTAATTTGAGTGAAATAAATTCTGACAAAATGGAAGAAAGCAACAGCAGCAAACACTAGACGTCTGGCTGCCATCAACCTGAGAACCATTAAAGTACCCATTAAATAATTAAGAATTTGCAGCCTAATAATGACTGATTTGTGATGGCTTTTCTCAAAACCTATTGCATTATTTACTCAAATTCTTGTGGTTTGCTATGAAAATACACAAAGATCTTGTCAACCTTTCTATCTTTTTTGATCTCAAGAACCATTGGACTAGCAAAATCCTGGAAGAGGATATATATGGAGCTATATACGTTTATATTAGAAGATACGACTGAAAATAGTGCTAAATTCTGCTTCATTTAACCCATTTATATATTATTTATTATATTATTATTCATTTATTTATTTTTTTTGTTGGTTTTAATAACCTTTAGTCTCTGCCACCTACAGCTTGGCCTCCTAATATTGATATAATTAGTCAGCTTCTTCGGGACACCTCCCTGATGCTTGTGGGAATTGGGGATCCCAGAGCACCTACACCCCCTCCTTTTTTAATCTGTGTCCGTTTTGTTTGGACCTGCTGCTCGGTCTGTCTGTCTCTCCACCCCCTTTCTAATCCAGTTATTAGCAGAAGGGGAGAGAAAAGCCCTCAGCTGATCCTGACGGAGGCTTTTGTCACATTATGCTCCACACGTCTTCCCTTTGGCTCCTGCTGGAGTTTATGACCTAACTGTTTATCATTACCTCTCCATATGCTATACTATTTCTTCCATTCAAACCTTTATTTTTTATTTATTTTAAGTTAGATTGTACACTCTAAAGAAATGCTTGGTTGTTGTAACCCAATGTTAGGTCAATTAAAATTAAATACACTGTAAAAGAAACAGCAGTTTTCTGTATTTTGTGATTCATGTTTTTATTTTTCCCCATTAATTTATGCTTTTGAATTGCATTATGGGACCCCAATCTTTCTTCTAACAACTTTCAACCTTCAAAAGTGTGAGAAAGTGACTTTTATGAACATGTTTAATAGTTTAAAGTGATATATCATCTATGTCGGTGTTGTATATTACACAACAAAAGCCTTGTAATAAACTGCCAGTACATTTTCTGCTATTTTACACATTTCTTCTCTATATATACATTATATTATTTACTAAAATGTCAATTAAAGTCACTTTGGTAAACTGCAGAGTTGAATTTTCGTCATCAAAAGTCGACAGAGCAGAAATCGACATCCCATAATGCAATTCGAGACCCCAAATAAACACTTGTCAATCACAAAATACGGAAAATGTTAATTAACATATTTTTACAGTGTATTTTTAACACAACTGTTCGGTTTGAGGATATTTGACCCAATGTTGGGTTACAACAACCCAGCATTTTTTAGAGTGTATAATTATACGTCTTTTTGTGTGCATTTGTTAGCATTGAATCGATCGAAAGACCAACAAAGTCAATCCAACAATCCATGACTGATCAATACCGCTCGTGTGCTTTATTTATATGTGGATCTTCTAGATAAATGCTGCTATTTTTTATTTATATCTCCAAATTGGCTGAATGGTAAAATATTAGGGGATGTTTTGGTTGGCATACACTACAAAACAATGCTAGGTTGTTTTAACCCAACGATGGGTCTAATATGCACTCAATAAATGACGTTGGCTGTTTGTTCAAACAACTTATTTAATATGAGCTGAAACAACACAATTCTTGAGGTAGTTTTAAGACAACTTAATTGTTTTATGTTCAATTTCTGAGGTATTTTTAAGACAACTTAATTGTTTTATGTTCAATTTGTTTTATAAATTGGTAACACTTTACAATAAGGTTGTATTAGTTAATGTTAAAGTATTTACTAACATAAACAACGAACAATACAGCCTTTGTTCATGTTAGGTAATGAAAATACTGTTGTTTATTGTTAGTTCATGTTAACTCATGGTGCATTAACTAATGGTAACAAGCATGAATTTGGATGTTAATAATGCATTAGTAAATGTTGAACTATGATTAATAAATGCTGTACAAGTATTGTTCATAATTAGATCAAGTTAGTAAATACATTCATTAATGAAACCTTATTGTAAAGTGTGACCAAACAATTTGTAAAAACTAATAAGTTCTAATAAGTAACTCAATTCCTTCATGTTGTCCCAACACAAATCGATTCAGTGTGCATAAACCCAATGCTGGGTTAATTTTTTTCAATTGACTTTAAACTATTTTTTTTTTTTAACAAAGGTTGGGTTTGTGCATATTTGACCCAACATTTTTAGAGTGTAATGTTGACAACAAGCTGTACGTGTGTACAACTGATAACTTATTAATTTGAACCATAGAAAGAGCTAAATCTTACAAAATTAACTAAAACATGTAATAAAATCACTGGATTGGGTTGTTTCAAATTAGATTTGGGTAAAATATGGAACTGTTGGGTTAAATGTTTTTATTTAAAAGGTTGGGTTTGCCCATATTAACAACTCAAATATAGGTATTTATGTAAGTAAATATAAATATGTAAATTAAATGTATATTTTTGATTAATTAATTATTTTTTTTTATGCAACTTTTCGTTTAAAGCTGTCATATGAATATTGTGATGTTGTGTGTGTGTGTATACATGTTTTTGTGACATATCAGGACACACATCTGTGTAATAACATAGGTATGAAACAGTTATTACAAGAAGGTGGTGAATTATGAGGACATTGCTGATTTTGAGGACATTGCTCAATCCAAATTTTTCCAAAAGCTTATAAATCACACACGAGTTTTTTTCAGAAAGTAAAACTGTCCACAGTTTCCTCTTAAGGTTGGGTATAGGGGTATGGTGGTGTTAGGCCAATACAAAATACAGTTTGTACAGTAGAAAATCAATGGAAACCTATGTAATGTCCCTACAATTCACAAAAACAGTGTGTGTGTGTGTGTGTGTGTGTGTGTGTGTGCGTACCCCGTAAAAATTATATGACAAAAAATCATGACTACAAATTTTTTTATGCTACTTTAGCTTATTTTAATAAGTTAATCAGGTCAAACAAGGTTTAACTTAATATTTTTATTCAGTTTAATTGATATAGGGGGGCGACGCAGTGGCATAGTGGGTAGCACAATCGCCTCAAAGCAAGAAGGTCGCTGGTTCGAGCCTCGGCTGGGTCAGTTGGCATTTCTGTGTGGAGTTTGCATGTTCTCCCCGTGTTCGCATGGGTTTCCTCCGGGTGCTCCGGTTTCCCCCACAAGTCCAAAGACATGCGGTATAGATGAATTGGGTAAGCTAAATTGGCCGTAGTGTATGAGTGTGTGTGTGAATGAGTGAGTGTGTATGGGTGTTTCCCAGTGATGGGTTGCAGCTTGTAAAACATATGCTGGATAAGTTGGCGGTTCATTCCGCTGTGGCGACCCCAGATTAATAAAGGGACTAAGCCGAAAAGAAAATGAATGAATGATAATAATACACTGTAGTGAGTAAATATTTTTAACATTTATTTATTACGTAAATGTAAGCTATCAGTTAATGTTATGTTAAATCATTGTTCTCTCAAAAAAAAAAAGCTAAATGTGTGTAAAATAAGGGACCAACTCAATTGTTTAATTCGTAAGATTGCAGATAACCTGTATAATACACTACAAAAGCAACAGAAGATTTTTAGTGTTATGCAAAACATAAACTGGATTAGGGAAAGGTCCCAAAGTGAAAGTGTTATGCGTGAGTTTATAAGCAAAGAAAGAGGTTTCTGTGAGCTTTTCTTTTAACCTAAATGTACATCTGTATGGCGAACAGCTTGAGGCTTAGCCCGTCAGTTCAATAAATGGATGCAAACTAGTGGGGGATGAAGAAGAACTGCTGAAAAGGAGGAGGATCAATCCCATGGATGCTTTAGTAGAAACAATATATACAGGTTAAAGCAAACAAAATAATCAATATGGTATAATCCTAGCAATAGAATAAGGCAAGCGCTGGAATAAAGCGGATCGATTGGTGTGCTCATTTACTTTTTTTTGTCGTAAATATGCAAATATTTGCAAAACTAATTTACAGTGTGTGAGTGCTTAATATTGCGATAATAAATTAGTCGTTTGTAATATCTGCACAAAATCTGCATATACACTTAGTTAATGCATTTACTAACATGAACAAACAATGAACAATACATTTATTAGAGTATTTGTTCATGTTAATTAATGAAAATACAGTTGTTCATAGTTAGTTCATGTTAACTCAAGCCTTAACTTTACTAAGGCATTAGTAAATGTTGATTTATGAATAATTAATGCTGTACAAGTATTGGTCACACTAGTTCATGTTAATAAATACATTAACTGATGAAACCTTATTGTAAAGTGTGACCAAACGAGCTAAAACAACACAATTCTTTAGATTAACTTAACTGTTTTAGGTTCATTCATTCATTCATTTTAATTTCGGCTTAGTCCCTTTATTAATCTGGGGTCGCCACAGCGGAATGAACCGCCAACTTATCCAGCATATGTTTTACGCAGCGGATGCCCTTCCAGCTGCAACCCATCACTGGGAAACATCCATACACACTCATTCACACACATACACTACGGACAATTTAGCTTACCCAATTCACCTGTATCGCATGTCTTTGGACTTGTGGGGGAAACCGGAGCACCCGGAGGAAACCCACGCCAACACGGGGAGAACCTGCAAACTCCACACAAACGCCAACTCACCCAGCCGAGGCTCGAACCAGCGACCTTCTTGCTGTGAGGCGATCGTGCTACCCACTGCGCCACCATGAGGCCCTAGCACCGGTCCCCTTTAGAGTTTCCCTGTCTTTCTTTCTTTTTTAATTAATTTTATTCCACCCCCTCATAAAAGCTGGCAAGTGAAGGAAACCCAAAAAGCTTACAGCACCTGGTATTCCAAGGCGGTCTCCCATCCAAGTACTAACCAGGCCCAACCCTGCTTAACTTCCGAGATCAGACGAGATCGGCTGGGGTGCTAAGGGTGGTGTGGCCGTAAGCGTTTTAGGTTCAATACACTTAAATTTGTTAAGTCAACTTAATTGATTTATTTTAGGCCAACATGAATGAATTGTGTCAAACCGAGCATTTGTTGACACTGTATAGTAATAAATGCACCACTATACTGCATGCTTATATTAACTAATGTTCAATTGAATGAATTAAATCCTGATTCCAGAATGATTTTTGCTTCTTGTTCAAACTACTTATGTAATATGAGTTGAACCAACACAATTCTTAAGGTTTTTTTGGGACAACTTAATTGTTTTATGCTCAATCCACTTAGATTTGTTAAGTTAATCGATTTTTATTCGGACAACATGAATAAATTGTGTGGAACCCTGCATTTTTGACAGTATATAGTAATAAATGCTCCACCTCACTGCATGTTTATATTGCTAATGTAAATTTGAGTGAATTAAATCCTGATTCCAGAATGATTTTTGATGCTTGTTCAAACTACTGATGTAATATGAGTTAAACCAACACAATTCTTAAGGTTTTTTGGGGAACAACTTAATTGGTTGTTGCTTAATCCATTTAGATTTGTTAAATTAATCGATTTATGTTTGGACAACATGAATGAATTGTGTTGAACCGAGTATTTTTTGACAGTATATAGTAATAAATGCACCATTACTCCATGTTTATATTACTAATGTTCATTTGAGTGAATTAAATCCGGACTTCAGAACAATTTTTGCTCCTTGTTCAAACTACTGATGTTATATGAGTTGAACCAACACAATTCTTAAGGTTTTTTTGGGCAACTTAATTGTTTTATATTCAGTCCACTTACATTTGTAAAAATGATTATGTTAACTTAATCAATTTGTGTTGGGACAACATTAAGGAATGAAGAAATCATTTTTACAGTGAAATAACAGCAACACATGGACCTCTCTGGCTGCGGTTAACCTGAGAGCCATTCAATTTCCCAATAAATAAAATAAACCGTCATTGACAAATGCGGGGCTTTTGTTTTAAAGACTGCTCTGACAAGCATGTCATTTGCATCTCTAGTTCTCTGCACAACGAGCGCTCTGATTTGTTGAGGAAGAAAAAAAAAAAAATCTCAGTAATAGGAACGGTACCATCTGTCCCTTCGCACTTTGCTAATAAAACCCAGGGGAGAGCAAAACTATTGGATCAATAGAAAGACAATTAACTGATTCTGAAGGAAAAACACAGCACCAGCCTCCAACAAAGAGTGTTCACTGTAAATCAAGGGGAAGAAATAATAATAATAATAATAATAATAATAATAATAATAATAATAATAATAATAATAATAATAATAATAATAATAATAATAGCACTTTTGAGCCTATTTCCAATTCCAGTTGCAACATTCAGTACCGAATTTACAGATTTTGCAATGCAGAACTGTTTGATTTCTCGGTAAACCTGCAAGACTTCCTGTTTATTAGAGATTATAGGTACATAACTAAATGATTTGTAAATGTTAAATCTGTTTGCACTACACACTGGTGTTTAATATTACACCAGTGCATTAAAATAATACACAAAATACTAGTTTATAATATATGAACGCTTCGCTTAATTTCTATCTGTGCAAAACTGCTTGTTTTATATCTTGATATTACAAACTAGTATTTTGTGTATTATTTGTTACTATTATTATTATTATTATTATTATTATTATTATTATTCTGACAATCTTCAAAATTCCCCTTATTGGGAAAATAAGGGCTTTCAGATAGACAGATTGTCTTATTAAACTAATGTGGATATTTGGAGACATGGAATCCTGTTTACACCACAGAATAAAAATAAATAAATAAATAATTGCATTTTAATACAAAATGTATACAATTTTGACGTTTTTTTCTTGCAGTTCTGTGAGACACAAATGTGGAATTCAGATTGTTTTTATGAGATTATCTCCTATGACTTTAAACTCAAAAAAATGAAATTTGCTGTTTGTTCAAACTACTTATTTAAAATAAGCTGAAGCAACACAATTCTTGAGGTTTTTTTGGGACAACTTAATTGCTTAATGTTTAATCAACTTAAATTTTCAAAAACTAATAGGTTAACTCAATTCCTTCGTGTTGTCCCTGATTCCTTTGTGTTGTCCCCGATTGTGTGGAACCCAGCATTTTTTACAGTGTACATCTCACAATGCTGAGTTATATATAGCATAAATCTGTGTTTGTTTCTCGCGATTCAGACTTTTTCCCTCAGAATTTGAAATATTGTCAGATATTTGGAGACATGGAATCCTGTTTACCTGTTTACCCTGTTTATCCTGTTTATCCTGTTTACACCTCAGAATTAAAAAATACATTTAAAAAGGTTTAATGGCGTTTTTATAAATCACAATTATGACTTTTTTCCTGCAATTCTGTAAGACACAAATGTAGAATTCAGATTTTTGTTTATATCCTACAAGTGTATATCTCACAACTCTGAGTTTATACTGGACAAATCTAGTTTAGCAGAACTAAACTCAGAGAAATATATCTGACTTTTTATTTTCAGAAGTGACAGTATTTCTCACAGTTATGAGTTTAGAAGCTTTCTAATTCATTTTCTTTTCGGCTTAGTTCCTTTATTAATCTGGGGTCGCCACAGCGGAATGAACCACCAACTTATTCAGCATATGTTTTAAGCAGCGGATGCCCTTCCAGCTGCAACCCATCACTGGGAAACATCCAAACACTCATTCACACACGTACACTACGGACAATTTAGCTTACCCAATTCACCTATAGTGCATGTCTTTGGGCTTGTGAGGGAAACTGGAGCACCCGGAGGAAACCCACGCCAACACAGGGAGAACATGCAAACTCCACACAGAAACGGCAACTGACCCAGCTGAGGCTTGAACCAGCGACCTTCTTGCTGTGAGGCGACAGCGCTTCCCACTGTGCCACTGCGCCGCCCCATAATTTATTATCATATACATAATAAAAAAAAAAAGATATCACAATATTCAGCTCTCACATACTGTAAATGACTTTGGCAAGTAGTTTTGATATTTACGACAAAAAGTAACAAACCACAAACGTAATTGTTTGAGTGTATAAAACTGCAGAAACAGAAAACTACACTGTAAAAAAAGCTGGGTTCCACACAATTCCTTCATGTTGTCCCAACACAAATCGATTATTAACTTAGTTGTTTTTACAAGTGTAAGTTGATTGAACATAAAAAATTAAGTTGTCCCCCACAAAAAACTCAAGAATTGTATTGATTCAGCTCATTTTAAATAAGTACTTTGAACATGCAGCAAGGGCCTCACGGTGGCGCAGTGGGTAGCAAGTTAGCCTCACAAACGTGCTACCCACAGGTTCGAGCCTCGGCTGGGTCAGTTGGCGTTTCTATGTGGAGTTTGCTGGTTCTCCCCATGTTGGCGTGGGTTTCCTCCAGGTGCTCCGGTTTCCCCCACAAGTCCAAAGACATGCGGTATAGGTGAATTGGGTAAGCTAAATTGTCCGTAGTGTATGTGTGTGAATGAGAGTGTGTGGATGTTTCCCAGTGATGGGTTACAGCTGGAAGGGCATCCGCTGTGTAAAACATATGCTGGATAAGTTGGCGGTTCATTCCGCTGTGGCGACCCCAGATTAATAAAGGGACTGAGCCGAAATGAAAATGAATGAATGAACATGCAGCAAAAATACTTTGAGTAAACCCCAAACGTCATTTTTTGAGTGTTTAAAACTGCCAAAACAAAGAACTAATTTGTTAATCAATTAAAAAGGAGAAACCAAACATCCCACTGCATTGAAACTTATCCCCCGTTTTGCATCCCCTTTCTCTGGATCACCTTTGAAATGTGTGCTTTCTGCTCGGTGAATACAGTCCATCTGCTTCAAATTCAATTGATTGGGCATGATTCGGTGTGAGGAACAGTGCTGCCTATGGTGCTAAAGCCTAATGTGCGTGGCTAATCCATAGCAAATGTGTACACATGCAGACAGGAGAGAGAGCGGGAGAAAAAAAAGAGACTGACGGGGCTCACAGCGGGCCTGCGGAGAAGCTGTCAGTAGCCCGATCAACCCTGACCCGAGGCCTGACAGATTCATCACACACACACACACACACACACACACACACACACACACACACACACGCGCGCGCTTGCACATGTTGGGTTTTGGGTGGTTTATGAGGACTATGCATAGGCGTAATGTATTTTATGCTTAAAGGGGTGGTCCAGAGTGTATTTTTAAGGCTTGCTTGTGTTTATAAGATGCAAAGCATTGTGTGCTCATGCTTCACTTGTAGAAAATCATGTTATTTTTTCATATATCTTACTTTGATTATATACAGCTACTCAGCTAACGTGAAAACGACTGTCATATTTCCCAGTTCCTCTGAAAGACCCGCCCTCAAAAGGCTCTGATTGGTCAGCTAACATAATGTGCTGTGATTCGCGGATCGGCTCCACGTCACCAGGAAGCGTCACGCCTCTACTAGCACGCGCTTTGCCTCTGTTGTGTAAATACTGTCAGTCAGTGTAGTTGTTAGCCGTATCGGTCTGAGCCTGAACCAGGCAGAAAATGAAGAGGACACAGCTGAAATCTGACAAGTGTCTTTCACATATATTCAGGTTATAAGCATGTGTAAGTAATATAAAACGTTCACATATCTTTTGCGAGTTCGTTATTTGAGATGTAGAACGCAGGGAAAGCGTCCGCATAGAGAGACACTGCAGCGCTGCTGAAGATTGTGGCTGTTTACAGCAGTTTGACTGATAAATATGAATTTGTAGCTAAATTGTTAGCGGTGCCAAACAGCATTTCCCGTTGTTTACATCCTTGTTTACGTCCTTGCTACAACATACCATTAACGCTAGAAACTGTGCATGTAATAGGTCAATTTTAACAAATAAAAATACTTACCGGTTGTGGCTCACAATCCACAGCTTCTTCTATTATGGTTGAAGCTGCTCCTTCTTTGAGGAGTTTTTAGCCAAACCTTTTGTCAAATGCTAGCTATATCTTTTTTATAATTCTCTGGAACATCATTCAGATTAAACTGTAAGCACTTCTCTCTTTGTGTCGTGTCCTTTGAAAGCCCAAATACAGAAACAGAACAAGCTCTGTGGAAATAGCAGCGTTTGGACGGCATTTTAGCTTTCTCTGCTATAACATTACACACCGCTGGCCACGCCCCTTCACTGCACAGGGTGTGTGCGCGTGGTGAATGCACTTAACCTAAAGCCCTTGTGATCTCACTAGCTCGAATGTATTTTTTTGTAGTCCCCAAACTTCGTTCACTGAAGGCTTTGCTAAGCTAACTCTGTAAAAGCCAATGTCTCCCTTTGCATTGAACTTTGAGCGTCTTACATTCAGAGATGTTGTTTATGTTCACACAGCTACATTACACATCAACTAAAGTTTAAAATATGATATCGTAGTGGACCACCCCTTTAAACCCAACCCTTTTAAAAGGGGGCCCGTTATTTAAAAATCACTTTTATAAGGGGTTTAAAGACAGTTGTGTGTCAACAGTCTGTGAATATAACCAGCTTCTAATGATAAAAATGTATTAATTTTATTTTTTATCATCACACTTGATGCAGAAGCACTTTGATTGACATTCTCTCTTTGTACGTGTCATCAGAGGGGGAAAACCCCACCTATTGGTGACCATCTCTCCCTCATTAGCATAGGACGTCAGTCTTGTGTTTGAATCTGCCGCTATCCTGACACATATTGACAAGAAGTGGTCAATGTCTCCTTGGATTAAACCTCTTAATTTATATGGATTACTTTTTAAACCTCTGTTTCGAAGTGTTTCTGGTAACACTTTAGTTTAAGTCACAATTCATGCTATTAACTACTGGCTTATTACACTGGGAAAAAAGATGTTTTTAAGGTTAACTGGTTATAAACAATTTATATGGGCTGAATTTAAACAAACACATTCAATTAAGTAATGTTCAACTTCATTTGTTTGTTCAAATTCAGCCCATATATATTGTTTGCAACCAGTTAACCTTAAAAACATTGAGTAAATCCAATGTACCTGCCTATTATTAAGATACTAACTGTTCATTAGTAGTTATAAAGTATGATCTTATTCTGCATCCCAAATCCTACCCAAAACCTGAATACAACTTCTACATTACCAACTATTAATAAGCAGCTAATTAGTAGTTTATTAAGCTAGTAGTGTTAGATTTTTTCTAGTAGATTTGTTAATACTGTGAATTGTGACTTAAAATAAAGTGTTTATGGGAGTGCTTATGGGAGTGCTTTCAGTGGAAGGACAGAAATCTCCCAGATCTCCCAGAAAGTCTTATGGGTTTAAAACAACACTGAATGAGTGAATCATAACAGAGTCTTCAGCAGACGGTAAATGAGATGTAGGTCCAATCACAATTCTACCCCTTTCCCTTACACCTACCCCTGGTTTTGCACGTTCACATGAAGGTTTCGGGGTGTCCCGATTCTCTTTAGCTAGAAGGCATATGGCTAAATAGCCCTTGAAACAGAGATTTTCCAGGACCACACTTAAAACCAAGGGGTACAAAAGTTTCCCAAAATACACCAGCTACAAAAGCAGCATGGCTGCACACATGAGTCAGGAGATGCACAAATTAGTATTTTTTGGCATTATTAAGAATTTTTACAACAAGTAAACATATGTTTTAATACATTCATAATGTCATTCGTGTTTTACGGTCATGCTTTAAAAAAAGAAAAATAATATATATATATATGGCTTTCTATAATTCATAATAATAACTCCTGTATAGCAGTCCCACAACATACTTTCATATCTGATGACACTGGAATACCCTGTCAGAAAGGTCTAGTGGCTGGGAATGAGCTTTTTACAGTGTCTGCTATAACGTTAATATTGTTTTCGTGTGTTTACATAGATGTAAATTGATGCCTTCGGTTATTCCTTGAAGATAAAAACCAGAAAATAATGCAACTGGAACAACTACTATCTCATGTGAGCTTGTGACGACATATGATGAACTGTGCGGGTGTTGTAGTGCTGTCCCATTCCTTATGGGTAAATTTGAAGCCCTTCCCCTTGAGTGTGAAGGGGAAGGGGTAAAAAAAATAGAATTGGGATTGGGCCGTAAAGTTACTGATAATTAACAAAATGTCTAAAGGGGATCGTCAAATTAAAAGGTCACTTAAACAAATCCAGGCTCTCTGTCCTGGTGGATATATCATGAATCCAGAAGCTTATTTGTGTTGAGGGGTACAGAACTGACCATGGAGGATGAGATCTTCTGGATCTGCTCCAGATCACCACTAAGCAGACACACACAAACAAACAGAGGGGCCAGACTAGCAGCAGGGGGCATCATTAACTCATTAGTGAAATTTAAGACAGTCAAGCACGGGCGAATACACACCCACACACACACACACACACACACACACACACACACACATATAGGCACACATAGGCACAGAAACACACACAATCACAACAGTCTTGCAAACATACATATGCACACACACGCAATCACACACAAACACATACACACACACAACACGCACACGCACATGCAGTCACACACATACATGCACACAGATACACATACATGCACACACACAATCACAACCAACAATCTCACTCACACATGCATATGCACACACACGCATGCAGTCACAGACAGACACACAAATACATGCACACAGACACACAGACACACACACACACACACACACACACACACACACACACACACACACAAACAACCAACAATCTCGCACAAATACATATGCACACACACATGCAGTCACGGACACACAGTCACACATAGACACACTCATACACGCACACAAACACACATACACACAAACACAATCACAACCAACACACATACATATGCACAAACACACACGCAGCCACACACACGCACACAGACACACACATGCAGTCACAGACAGATATACAGACACACACTTACACACAGACACACACTTTGCACAGTCACAAACACATGCACACACACACACAGTTACACAAAGGCACACATACAAACCCATATACAGAGCACTTTATCTATCAGATGGAGGGATCATTTAGACAGTCTGGCATTTCAAGCCAGCACGTCTCTAGATGAGTAGGTGGCAAGGCTGCTAATTGTGCGTTTTCTCTTATAGTTGTTGGACAAACACACAAAAGCCTTGCTAAAGCATTTTTCCCAGGCACTAAAAGCTAGTTTTCATGAAAGTTACATAGTTCTTTCTTATCTTCACTCTTCTTGAAACATCAAGCTGTTGTGTGTGTGTGTGTGTGTGTGTGTGTGTGTGTGTGTGTGTGTGTGTGAGACCGTCAGTAAAGCGAGTGCTGGCATCCTCCATTCAATCCCCAGCCAAACACACACAAACACGCACACACACTTCCAATTTGGAAACAGATGTTGTTTGTCAGATCCTATCATTACTGGCTAATTAAGCAGACATCTTTTCCTTCTCTTCTCCTGTCTGCCACTCTTGTAGTCATGCAGATTATCCTGCCTTTGTTTTCCCACAAAGATGAAAGCTTGCGCACAAATTTCATTTATTGCATTGCTTCAAACATTTACACTCGCATACTCCGATACGCCGAGCAATAGGGCTACACATTATAGCGTGTCAGCATTCGCAGTAGTCACATCGCGGGTATACGCAATATTGAGTCTGGATTTATTATTTCGCAAGTGTTTTTTGAGGCCTGTGACTGTGTGAGGGTTTTTATAAGCATTCAGGCATAAGAAATTGTACCATGTGTATCTCTGACAAACAAACAACGATTCATTTTATTGAATTGTTTATAGAAAGAAGACTACGCAGTTTTATTTTACATATTATTATTCAATTACTGTAAACCTGAATACAGTTCGACTCCTCGGAAAACAATAAAACGCTTTATAAAATGAATATAGATTTTTTAATTTGTAATTTTTCTTTATTTAATAAATCTATGCTTGTATATTGTTTATTATATTGTATGCACTCCCCTACAAAATCATCGCAATCTAGCTAAAACGATCAATTCTTTCAACTCATCTAAGTGAAATTGTATTCATATCAAAAAATAACGCAATGTTATATTTTTCCAATATTGTGCAGCCCTACCGAGCAATGAAAATTACTGCAGTCTGCTAATCTGCAACTGTAATGAATGAAGATATTAAGGTTTTGGTGTTTTCGATGCAGTGGTTAAAATGGTATATTGAAAATCATTCATTCATTCATTCATTTTCTTTTCGCCACAGCGGAATGAACCGCCAACTTATCCAGCATATGTTTTACGCAGCGGATGCCCTTCCAGCTGCAACCCATCACTGGGGAACATCCATACACACTCATACACTACAGACAATTTCACCTATAGCGCATGTCTTTGGACTTGTGGGGGAAACCGGAGCACCCGGAGGAAACCCACGCCAACATGGGGAGAACATGCAAACACCACACAGAAACGCCAACTGACCCAGCCGGGGCTCGAACCAGTGACCTTCTTGCGATTGTGCTACCCACTCTGCCACCCTATTGAAAATCAGTCTACATTTTTTATTTAGATTTATTTATTTAGGAATAAATAACACCAAATTAAAGCAAAAGAAGGTTTTTATTTATTTGCCTTTTTTTTTAGGTCATCTGACATATTTATGGCCATCAGCAGGGCAAAGTAATGGCCAAAACATATTATACAAAAAATATATAATAAATTTATTAATAAATAAACAAATAATAATAATAAAAAATATATATATACACAGATATATACACAGTTGAAGTCACAATTATTCGCCCTCCTGTGATTTATTTTCTTTTCCTTTTTGAATATTTCCCAAATGATGAGCAAGGAATTTTTCCAACACAGGCTCATTCTGAAAGCGTAGCCCTATATACATTTTTGGAGATCTCGAATTATGTAGCCAGAAGTATGTATGGCTACATTTCATCTTTAAAACGAACGCTAGGGGCCGGTATGACACCGTTACTTTTGACGCTTACCAGCTGACTGCTTACCTCTGTGTGCACGGCTTTCCTGCTGTTACCAGTCTTGTTAGCTCGCCATGTACGTCGGCGGACTTGAGATGCTGAGAGGAGTTGACCATGATGACAGGGTTCCAGTACGGTGAATAACGGTTCCAGAAAGCCAAAAAATAAAAGAAACAAGTAAATAACAGGGTAAGAATGTGGTAAAATCTGAAAACGTGGTAAAAATCAGGCGAGGGCTTTTCTTTTCCTGGATTGCTTTTGAAAACTGTCGGTTGGGTTTAGGGAAGGCGGTGGGTGCTGGTCAATCGGTGCTTTTGAAAACACTACTAGTTGAGTTTAGGGAAGGAGGAGGGTGGGTCAGTCAATCGGTCAGTCAGTCAGTCAACAGCGAGTCTGGTGGATTTACGCGAGAACAGCAGGTGCAAATGGCACTCGCGAGAGAAACTTGAGATCTGAAAAAGCGTACACAGCGCCCTCTGGTGGATTCACGAAAACAAAAACTGCAAAAAAACGTAGCTCCTGGGGCATATTTCACCATCTCCTGAAATATATATATATAGCGGTACGTTTTCAGAATGAGCCTGGTTAGAATTTTTCACAGTATTTCCTATATTATTTTTTCTTCTGGAGAAAGTCTTGTTTGTTTTATTTCAGCTAGAATAAAAGCAGTTTTTAATTTTTCTAAAAACCATTTTAAGGTCAATATTATTAGCTCTCTTAAGCAATATTTTTTATCAATTCGCTACAACACAAACCACTGTAATATAATGGCTTGCCTAATGACCATACCTTAACCTAATTAAGCTTTTTAATGTCACTTTAAGCTGAATACTAGTATCTTGAAAAATATCTAGTCAAATATTATGCACTGTCATCATGGCAAAAGATAAAAGAAATCAGTTATTAGGTTATTAAAGCTATTATGTTTAGAAAGGTGTTGAATAAAAAACTTCATTTCGTTAAATAGAAATTGGGGACAAAAATATACAGGGTGGCTAATAATTCAGGAGGGCTAATAATTATTATATTTATAAATAATAATTGTGCCTTCAACTTAGTTCTCACAAGCATCTCACAAGAACATTTACGAGACAAAAAAATAGTCAAAAGTTCTGAACAAGGTGTTGGTTGGTTGCTTTTATTATTCTTAGTTGTGGAGGCAAGTGTGAAAGGTCCCGGTGTGGTATGTGGTGATGGAGGTATTGATTTTTAGAGCCTCTATGTGTGCCCTGTTAGTGAGGTCAGAGGTTGGGAACGTGCCCTGTTTAACCCCTCCACCAGTCTGGCCCCAAAGTCTGCCATGGGATTCTGGGAGCCCGCAGTATTTATGACCAGCCCTAACTAACCTCTGCTACCCAAAACCCCTCAGAGGTTCCCCTGCAACCCTCACACACACACACACACACACACACACACACACACACACACACACACACACACACACACACACACACACACACACACACACACACACACACACACACACACACACACACACACACACACACCGCAATCCGCCACTTTTTATTGTTTGTTTGTGTTTTTATGATTGCTTATAATGAGTCCGCTACATGGAACATTGCAGGAAGTTCTTAAAGGGATAGTTCACGCAAAAATGGAAATTTACTCACTATGTACTCTACCTCAAGTGGTTACAAACCTTTATGGGTTAAAGCTCAAAATCAATCTTATACACAGGCATATTTGCGGCAATAACCAAAAATACATTTTATGGGTCAACATGAGGGCGACACGGTGGCTCAGTGGTTAGCACTGTCACCTCACAGCAAGAAGGTCGCTGGTTTGAGTCTCGGCTGGGCCAGTTTGCATTTATGTGTGGAGTTTGCATGTTCTCCCCGTGTTGGCGTGGGTTTCCTCCGGGTGCTCCGGTTTCCCCCACAGTCCAAAGACATGCACTATAGGTGAATTGAATAAACTAAATTGGCCGTAGTGTATAGGTGTTTCCCACTACTGAGTTGCAGCTGGAAGGGCATCTGCTGTGTAAAACATATGCTGGCGGTTCATTCCGCTGTGGCGACCCCTGATTAAGCCGAAGGAAAATGAATCAAATGAATGTGTAAAAATGATTGATTTTTCATTTATGCTAAAAATCATTAGAATAATAAGTAAAGATCATGTTCTGTAAAGATATTGTGTACAATTTCTACTGTAAATATATTAAAATGTAATTTTTGATTAGTAATGTGCATTGCAAAGAACTTAATACAGACTTTAAAGGGGATTTTCTCAATATTTCGATTTTAAAACAGTTATTTATTGCCAAATATTGTCCTATTTAAACAAGCCATACATTAATACACACCATTTTATGGTCCATAAGGGTCACTTATTTGATGTTATAAGTAGTGCTGGGCACAGATTAATTGCATACAAAATAAAGGTTTGTGTATATATATATATATATATATATATTTTTTTTTATTATTATTATTATTTTTTAATTAATTTCATGATACAACAAACACATTAGAGACAGATCACTTGCAAACAATATTAAAAAAACACAATCCAGCATGCTTCATAATAACTTCATAAATAGTACTAAAAACAAAAAAAAAACGTGTGTTTACTCTATATTTATTATGTATATATAAATACATGCATGCATATGTTTAAAATGTTGATTTATATTTAGATATACTACCTTTATATATGTTTATGATACGAATTATATATAAATTTAAATATCTATGTAAATGTTTTTGTTTTGTATAGTTTTGTTTTTATGTATGAGTGTGTATTACTTGTACATAATACATATATATATATATATATATATATATAAATATATATATACACACAATACATGCACATTTATTATGTACTACTAGAATAAATTTGTCATATGTCATATTAGTTATTAGTATTAGTAGTATTAATACTTATTATTGTTAGTTATTAAGTTATTTAATATGATTTTATGGAACAAACCAAAACATTAGTATCAGTTATTAGTAGTATTAATACTTACTTTTATTGGTTATTAGTACTAGAAGTTATTTAAGATGATTTTTTGGAACAAACCAAAACGTTAGTATTAGTTATTAGTAGTATTAATACTTATTATTATTAGTTATTGGTAGTATTAATACTTATTAGTGTTAGTTATTAGTGTCTGAAGTTATTTTAGGAAGCAGATTTTGGGGAATATATAAGAAAAGCTTATTTTAAGAGTCAGAAAATAAGAAAAGAAATGGCATTTTTCTTTTTGGACGTTTCTGTTTTTACCAGGGTTAAATGTGCTGTTGTTGTGATATGAAGCTGAATCTCCGTGTACTCTCTCTATCACACACACACTCACACAGTGGTTGATGTATTGCTGCTGAAACTTTGAGCATATCAGTGTTTGGATGCTGCACATCTGGTTTCCTAATTCTCCTTCCCCCTCGGCTCGGCCGCGGTGTCACGACACTGTTTTGTTTTTGTAAGAGCGAACGGGAGGGAGGTGAGATGGACAAGGGGAAACACTGATGACTGATGCCTCTGAATCTGACGTGTCAACAGCCTCGTTCTCAGCCTTTCTGTTTCTGTCTGGTTTTAATGGGTTTTACTTGCTCTTGCTCATCACATATACAGATGAAGTCCTGTGAATTTCCTTTTTTAAATATTTCCCAAATGATGATTAATAGAGCAAGGAATTATTCACAGTGTTTCCTATAATATTTTTTCTTCTGGAGAAAGTCTTATTTGTTTTATTTTGGCTAGAAAAGCTGCTCAGTGGTTAGCACTGTCGCCTCACGGCAAGAAGATCACTGGTTCGAGTCCCAGCTGGGCCAGTTGGCATTTCTGTGTGGAGTTTGCATGTTCTCCCCGTGTTGGCGTGGGTTTCCTCCGGGTGCTCCGGTTTCCCCCACAGTCCAAACACATGCGCTATAGGCGAATTGAATACACTAAAATGGCCGTAGTGTATGAGTGTGTGTGAATGTGAAAGTGTATGGGTGTTTCCCAGTACTGGGTTCCGGCTGGAAGGGCATCCGCTGTGTAAAACATATGCTGGAATAGTTAGCGGTTCCTTCCACTGTGGCGACCCCTGATATATAAGGGAAAATGAAAGAAAGGAATGATTTGGAAATCTCAGGAAAGACGTATAATTATTATCAATCTTCCAATTTTCCTGCTTTTTCTATTAGTCTACTGTTTATTTATTTGTAATTTTTAAGCAACAATTTCTCCCCCTCAAAAAATGACACATTAATAAAATCTTTAGTGTAAACGGTAGTATTTAAAGTTTATTTTTCTAATAAAATGTGCAGTTTTCTTTCTGAATCCCCTTAGTTCTGCATATAATTACCACTGGCCCACTGTTACGTGAATCACTAAATCTCAATATCACAACAGTGCAAAACTGACATTGTTATTATTAAACTTTCCCTTATGACACAGCTGAGAGGGGTGCTGTGCTGAAGCTGCGAGGTTTCGCAAGAGTCCTAATTAATTATGCAAGATGGGTCTAATTATGATGCAGTGAATGGATACATGGCAGAAGGTGCAAGGCAGTGAGGCTTAGAGATTTGCATGCTAAGTGAGTGGGGGAGTGACTAATGCATGTTAATGTGTGCTGGGCCCATACGCCTGCAGCTGGGTCTATCATTTCATAAAGAGCAAAAAAAAAAAAGTTTACCATATAGTTAAAGTGAAGAGAATGGTACACAGAGCTTGTGTCATGGCAATGCAATGTCAATGGAGTTTATTTTATTAAAAAAAACTCCAGCTAAAAAGGTAAAACCACAGTTAACATGGTAAAAATGTAAAGTTTTGACTGAAATGTCTGATAATAATACTGAATAACTGAAATTACGTTGCTATTAGTAGATTGTTTTTCAATTACATCCATTATAAAAATGCAGTGTAACCTCTTACAAACTGAATTGGGACTAGATATGGGAAAGTATCCAGGTGATGTCCAAGAATCCTGGCCATCAACTTATACACTATAAACTGATACACAAGGCTTCTGCAACTCCATATGTGTTACACAGAATGAAGCGGTTACCTGCCCCTTTTTGTACATTGTGTAATTCAAATTCTGTGGGTGTCACGCTCGGGTTGAGGGACATGAAGGCAGGAGAACACGGGATGAAACGCAACACGAATTTATGAAACACTTACTATATACACGGGTACAGGAAGAAACAGGAAACTCTGGGAGGACCTGGGGTGACGACAGCATGGACAACACAGCAACGCAATGACAATACAATACCGAATGATGAAACAAAACTAAGATGTATAAATACATGGGATGTGATTAAACTGATTACATACAGGGGAGGACACAGGTACAATACAAATGAACATCCCTTTATTAATCTGGGGTCGCCACAGCGGAATGAACCGCAAACTTATCCAGCATATGTTTTACGCAGCGGATGCCCTTCCAGCTGCAACCCATCACTGGGAAACATCCACATGCTCTCATTCACACACATACACTACGGACAATTTACCTTACCCAATTCACCTATAGCGCATGTCTTTGGACTTGTGGGGGAAACCGGAGCACCCAGAGGAAACCCACGCCAACACGGGGAGAACATGCAAACTCCACACAGAAACGCCAACTGACCCAGCCAAGGCTCGAACCAGCGTCCTTCTTGCTGTGAGGCGAACGTGCTACCCACTGCGCCACCGTGAGGCCCCAGTCCCTTTTTTTATGATTCAATTTTTTTCATTTTCTTCAATAATTTAACAGTTTACCAATTTTAACATCTTTTAACACCCCCCTTTCCCCTCCCCTCCCCAACAGCAGCAGTTACTGTAATTAGATGTTGCTATCATAAATCCAGTAAATACAGATAAATAATATAAACTCAGTAAATAAAAAAGCACACATACAGAAAATAATAATAGTAAAAAAATAATAATAAAAATAACAATGCAATAATAATAATACATAAACAAAACAAATAAGATAATTACACTGTACTGTGCATCTCACCACAGTGACCTTATTCATCCTCCAAAAATGCCAAATAATTTCCCCATCTTCTCTGATAAACATCCAATTCATCAAGTAATCTACAGTATATGTCATTTTTTCATATGCTGCCACCTTCCCCAGTTCCGTGACCCATTCTTGAAATGATGGTGGACCTGCTCAACGCCATACCCTCATAATGATTTGTCTTCCAATCATAATACTTATTTGAATCCACTCAGACATCTTCACACCAGATCCCAACGCGAACGGGTCTCCCAGTACATATATTTTAGGACAAAACGAAAAGCAGCATCCAGAAACATCCTGAATGTAATTGTCCACTTTAACCCAGAATTCCTGTATTTTAGAACAGGTCCACAGGGCACGCATCAAATCTCCTTCTTCACTCTCACATCTCCAGCATTCAGCAGAGTCCTTCAACCCAAGCCAGAAAAGCCTACTCGGAGTCCAATAAAAAAATGAATAGTCCCTTTAACAATCTCTGAGGCATGTTAGAGAACTGTAATAATGTAGTAATGGTAAAATTAACTCTATGGGTTTGGTTAATTGGTTTCAGTCTCCTACATTTGATCAGAACAAACCATGTTTGTAACATCAAATGAAGTCATGTTTAATACACTGCTTTCTTAGTAGTCTCCTTATATTTTGATTTGTTTTGTGACCATAAAAGAATCAGCAAACTCTGGCTGTTTTTACCAGGTGACCAACAGGTTGATAATATGTAAAATCATTGTCGACATCAAACATATTAGAAGTGCTTTCTCCCTTTTAAAGCAGGATAAACCTAACTAGTAATAGAAGTGAACCATAGTGAGAATGGTCTCTCTCTCTCTATTGACAGTAAAACTCCTCTCACTCCTTGAATAATACTTGTTGGGTTTACACTGTTTTGTTTTGTTTCCCATAGATTTTTCTTGAAGTTTTTCCTGAAGTGCAATCAGAACTGTCTGAAGACAGCAGGAAACCCCCGAGACATGAGGAGATTTCAGGTTTGGACAGTTTATATGTAAATAGATGCTATTTGTGAAATGTTTTTAAAGGGATAGTTCACACTAAAATCCTCTGCTTGTTCCAAACCTGTTTCAGTTTCTTTCTTCAGTTGAACACAAAACACTGAAGAATGTTGGAAAACAGCCACTGACTACCATAGTATTTTTGTTCCTACTTTGGATGTCAATGGCTGCTTTTTTCCAGCATTCTTCAGAATATATTGACATCTCTTTAACCACCTTATTTGTTTTATGCACAGCAAAAAAACATCCAAACCTTTAAACAAGAAGTATACATTAGAAGGAAATTTGCATTAGATATCAAGATTTGTCAGAGAATGTAACGATTACACAATTATGTTCTATGCATTTTCTTTATATTTTATTTTAGTGATTAAGATGCTTTAAACACAAACATCGCTAGATCAGACATAAAGCCGAATCAAACAAAGACAAACCAAACTATATTCAATTATTAAAAAGTAATTTATTCAAGTGTGCTATTCATTTCCTTCGGCTTAGTACCTTATTTATCAGAGGTCGCCACAGCGGAATGAACCACCAACTATTCCAGCATGTGTTTTCTCAATTACATTAATCAAACAAAGACAAACCAAACTATATTCAATTATTAAAAAGTAATTTATTCAAGTGTGCTATTCATTTCCTTCAGCTTAGTACCTTATTTATCAGAGGTCGCCACAGCGGAATGAACCACCAACTATTCCAGCATGTGTTTTCTCAATTACATTAAATTCAAGTTTATTTGTATAATGCTTTTTACAATGTAGATCTTGTCAAAGCAGCTTACCATGTTCTAGTAAAGTCCAGATTTCAGAATTTTTTGTAGCGGATGCCCTTCCAGCTGCAACCCAGTACTGGGAAACACACATACACACTCATTCACTCACACACACAGACACACACTACGGGCAATTTAGTTAATCCAATTCACCTATAGCGCATGTGTTTAGACTGTGGGGGAAACTGAAGCACCCGGAGGAAACCCACGCCAACATAGGGAGAACCCAGCCGAGACTCGAACCAGCGACCTTTTTGCTGTAAGGCAACAGTGCTAATCACTGAGCCACCATGCCGCCCCAAGCATGCTATTAGTATACTAAAAAATAAGAAAGCGTACTTTCAGAAATCTTATAAATCCTATACTTGTTCATTAAAAGTACAATTATGTATTTTAAGTACTTGGATTGTGGTATTTGAGTGGCCTATTAAATATATTTAGTAGACAAGGCTCAAGTGTGTGTTCACTACAGTATGTGCACTTAAATGGGTTAAATGCACAGCCCAAGTTCTGACTATGGGACACCATACTTGGCCACATGTCATGACTTTCTTTCACAAACAAATTATTTACTACAAGTATTACAAAAGTAAACTACTAGTACACTTGTAGTACAAATGAAAAACTTTACACTTAAAATCATATACTATATACTAACTATAATAATCCTACTAATACTCATATAGTCATATAAAAGTGGGCCAATTTAGTCCCAAGTAGAATACTAGTACACTTACAAGTATACTACTACTGGTACATAGATGTTAGTATGCTTACTAAATGAAGTACACTTAATTATATACAGGATGATTCCAAAAAGTATACCACAACTTTCGGGTTGATGTCACTCAAGTGTCTGGGGGGGGTCATATTGAGCATCTATGAACTTGTTTTCTACTGAAAAAGACTTTGTTAAGTACTCTTCACATTGATTAATTACCCAAGGTTCCATCATGTTTCTTTGATTAAATGCAGATTTTCAAAGTTGTGGTATTCTTTTTGAATCACCCTGTACTTCGACATACTTTATATAATACTTCATATTTATATAACGTATATAAGCCTTAATATTGCATAGAATGTTGGTTCTCAGATACATTTGCCTTGTTTTAAGAATATATTTACTGAAACATACAAGACAAATTGTAAAAGAAATAAGACTTTCTCCCAAAAATTATATATATATATATATTCATTCATTCATTTTCTTTTCAGTTTAGTCCCTTTAATAATCTGGGGTCGCAACCAATCACTGGGAAACATTCATACACACCCATTCACACTCATACACTACGGACAATTTAGCTTACCCAATTCACCTGTACCGCATGTCTTTGGACTGTGGGGGAAACCCACGCGAACACGGGGAGAACTATATATATATATATATATAAAATAGGAAAAACTGTGAAAAATGTATTTGTTCTGTCAAACAGTAGAAATATTTACAAAAGAATAAGAAGTTCTGATAATTTTATCTTTATTTTTTATATATAATGGAATAAAATTGCTTTAAATGACCTTTTTTTTTTTTGAAAGTAGCTAAAAAATGAAACAAAAATGTAATTTTCATTCCCTGGGAAACATCCATACACACTCATTCACTACGGACAATTTAGCTTACCCAATTCACCTATAGCGCATGTCCTTGGACTTGTGGGGGAAACCAGAACATCCGGAGGAAACCCATGCAAACACGGCGAGAACATGCAAACTCCACACAGAAATGCCAACTGATCCAGCTGAGGCTCGAACCAGCGACCTTCTTGCTGTGAGGCGATCGTGCTACTCACTGCGCCACTGTGACACCCAAAATGGTGAAATTACTGAAACTAATTTTAACAATATTGTTTTAATAATATACTTACTGGAAAAAAACAAGACAAACATACCAAAATGGGAGACTTTTTTGTGTAATATACTTTTCTAAATACTTCTGGTCTCATATACAGTAGTTCTTGGACCAGTTGTGTCTCGGTGTAGTTTTAGATCAACTGAAATGTGTGATAATGAATTATATGAAGAGTTTGAGCATAATTTCTCATGAGAGAGAGAGAGAGAGAGAGAGAGAGAGAGAGAGAGAAAGTGATGAGGAAATGGGCCGAGATGCTTCAGGAAGTTGTCAGGATTTGAGTGATGGGCTCCAGATGGGGAAGGTCAGGCTCTGTGACCCAGGAAGTGCTCACTGGGGACCCTCCCGCTTCACTTCCTCCCACTTGTCTTTCACTGCTGGAGCCATGATCTGACTCTTCATCTCCCCTTCATCCGCTCTTCTTCCTCATTCACTCCTGTGCACTGCTTTACATCTGCTTTGGAGTGTGACGTTTCTGTTCTTGCAGCCTATTAGGAGCATGTGTTGACATGTTTTCTCCTCTGCAGCTCTAGTTTTTTGTGTATTGAATATTTGAAGGCGGCACGATGGCTCAGTGGTTAGCACAGTCGCCTCACTGCAAGAAGGTCGCTGGTTCTAGTCCCAGCTGGGCCAGTTGGCATTTTTGTGTGGAGTTTGCATGTTATCCCAGTGTTGGCGTGGGTTTCCTCCGGGTGCTCTGGTTTCCCCCACAGTCCAAACACATGCGCTATAGGGGAATTGGATGAACTAAATTGGCCGTAGTGTATGAGTGTGTGTGTGTGAATGTGAGAGTGCATGGGTGTTTCCCAGTACTGGGTTGCGGCTGGTTAAAGTGAAGAGCGCTGCATAAAACATATGCTGGAATAGTTGGCGGTTCATTCCACTGTGGCGACCCCTAATAAATAAGGGACTAAGCCGAAGGAAAATGAATAAATTGAATATCTGACAATGCTAAAATGCTTTTGTTTCGCTTTAGCATTGTTGTTTTGAAGTCCAAACACACTGTCATACACACTGAACTACTGTGTCTTTCATTCAAAGTACATTTTTATATTGGATTAAGTGGAAAATGATGGTTTCTGGTTTTAACCGTTTTTGTTTAGTTTGGTTTTATTGAGTTAAAGCAAAAAAAAAAAAACCCTAGAAAAAAATGTAAAGTTTTAATTTTAATTTTTTCCATTTATTTATGCAAGGCAAGTTTATTTATATAGCACATTTCATACACAGTGGCAATTCAAAGTGCTTTACGTAAACATGAATAAAAGAGAGAAGTTTAAAAAATAAAAACAAATAATATGAAAACAGATAAAAACTGATAAAAATGTGTTAAAACAGGTTATAAAAGATTGAAAAAGAAAAGCTAGACATAATAGTGTGATCTGTGGGACGTAGCGCAGTGCTCATTCAGTAAAGGCACAGCTAAACAGATGTGTTTTCAGTCTGGATTTGAATGTGTCTAATGTTGGATTGTTTGGAAATTTATGCTTTTGAATTGCATTTTGGGAGCTTAAGTTTTCTTTCAACAGCTTTTAACCTTGAAAAGTAAAAAAAAACAAAATTTTATTACCATTTTTAATAGTTTAAAGTGATACATTGACTGGGTTGGTGTTGTCTATTACAGTACACAAAGCTTGTAATAAACTGCCAGTAAAGTTTCTGTTATTTTACAGACTTATTTCTCTTTATATTATTTCTTATGCATTATAATTTTTCAAACTACTAAAATGTCAATAAAAGTCACTTTGTTAAACTGTAGAGTTGAATAGTCAACATCAAAAGTCGACAGAGCAGAGATCGGCATCCCATAATGCAACTCACAACCGTAAATAAACGTAAAACACTTAAAATACATAAACGGTTAATTAACAGATATTTTTACAGTGTACTTATTATCTACATATTATTAAGATATTTACTGTTTATTAGTGCTCATAAGTTCTGTGTGGAGTTTGTATGTTCTCCCCGTATTTGCGTGGGTTTCCTCCGGGTGCTTCGGTTTCCCCCACAAGTCCAAAGACATGGGATATAGGTGAATTGGGTTGGTTAAATTGTCCGTAGTGCATGTGTGTGAATGAGTGTGTGTGGATGTTTCCCAGAGATGGGTTGCAGCTGGAAGGGCATCCGCTGCGTAAAACATATGCTGGATAAGTTGGCGGTTCATTCCGCTGTGGCGACCCAATATTAATAAAGGGACTAAGCCGAAAAGAAAATGAATGAATGAATGAATAGTACTCATAAAGCACACATTCTGCATGATCTTATTCTACATCCCTAATTCTACCTAATACCTAAACCCAAATACTAACTTACTAACTATTAATAAGCAGCAAATTAGGAGTTTATTGAGCCAACATTTCTTAGTTAATGGTTTGTTAATAGCGAGAATTGTGCCATAAAATAAAGTGTGAATCTCCTGTTTATTAAGCTGTGTTTCTTTATTTTCCAACAGGTGGTTCTGTCCACCACGGTCTGCGTGGACGGTCCTGTACTCGCCATTTCAGATAATATGTTCGTACACAACAACTCCAAGCATGGACGTCGCTCTCGTAGAATGGATCCAAATGAGACGGTGGAGAATAACATGGAATACGGTGAGATTACATATAAGAAATTATATTCCAGCATGATCTGATGAGGAAACGTAACTGTTTTATCAGTTTAGTGGGTAATTTATATGATTTCATACTAGTTCGGTTGTAGGAAAATGTGATATACATATGAATTAATCAAAAAATCTAAAAGTTATGAATTGGCGTAAGATAGCATTGGATCTTCAGTTTTTTTTATTTAACAGTTTCCGTATTTTGTGACTTTACAGGTATTTTCTGTTTATTTACATTATGAATTCCATTATGGGAGCTTGATCTCTGCTCTGTCGACTTTTGTTGTTGGAAACTTAACTCAGTGTGACTTTCTTATTGACGTTTTAGTAGTTTGAAACAATATGTTGTACACTACCTGACAAAAGTCTTGTCGCCTATCCAAGTTTTAGGAACAACAAATAATAACTTGACTTCTAGTTGATCATTTGGTATCAGAAGTGGCTTATATGAAAGGCAAAGGCCTCTAGATTACGCTGACGTTACCAAAATAAAATATGATCATGCCTTGATATTTAACTATTTAATTAGGACAGTAAGGTCTGACTTTGCTTAGACTAAAGTCTTGTCACTTAACAGAAATAATGTACAGTATAGAATATAAAGTCATGGTGCAGTGGAAAAAGAATTATTATTGTGTATGACTCCCATGAGCTTGGAGGACTGCATCCATACATCTCTGCAATGACTCAAATAACTTATTAATAAAGTCATCTGGAATGGCAAAGAAAGCATCTTGCAGGACTTTCAGAGTTCATCAAGATTCTTTGGATTCATCTTCAATGCCTCCTCCTTTCATCTACCCCAGACATGCTCAATAATGTTCATGTCTTGTGACTGGGCTGCCCAATCCTGGAGCACCTTGACCTACTTTGCTTTCAGGAACTTTGATGTGGAGGCTGAAGTATGAGAAGGAGCGCTATCCTGCTGAAGAATTTGCCCTCTCCTGTGGTTTGTAATGTAATGGGCAGCACAAACGTCTTGATATCTCAGGCTGTTGATGTTGCCATCCACTCTGCAGATGTCTCGCATGCCCCCATACTGAATGTAACCCCAAACCATGACTTTTCCTTCACCAAACTTGACTGATTTCTATGAGAATCTTGGGTCTATGCGGGTTCCAATAGGTCTTCTGCAGTATTTGTGATGGTTGTGATGCAGTTCAACAGATGATTCATTGGAAAAAATCTACCTTCAGACATATTTCCAAATGATCAACTAGAAGTCAAGTTATTATTTGTTGCTTTTACAACTGGGATTGACAACAAAACTTTTGTCAGGTAGTGTATCAGATATTATATATGGAAATAAGACTGCCAGTTTATTACCAGGTTTTTGCACTGTAATTTACACCAACCCAGACAACATCTCACTTTAAACTATTAAAAAATGTCAATAAAACTCGACCCTGATGCACACCTCTCAAAAAATTTAACTATGTCAAGACGACGCATAGCACAATCACTGTGATTGGTCAGTTTAGCAGCATTGATGAATGTGGGCGGGGCCAAGAGGCGCTGGAGAGGAGCGAGCCCATTGGCGCAAGTCTTTACAAGTGTCGAGTTCTATGAAGGAGCTCCAGATGGAGACTTTTGTTTTGTGCTTATTTTATGATATATGGTATTATGGTATTTCCGGTGTAAACAAAACACCCACAAAGAAACTTGACCCAGAGAAACATAGTAACCTCACTGCCTGCTAGCATTTCGGAAGTGTTATTGTCAAAACAACACAAACAGAACGCAGAGGTATAAATGCACGACTACATGTAAGGCATGTGCCGTGGGTTACGGCGATCCCTCAACACAGAAGTATTTCAGCTTTTACTATTTCATTAGGTAGTGCAGTAGCTGAAATTGAAATGAACGGCTGGTATTGAAATGTTTCTGTCATGCTACGTCGTGTTTGGTGCAGATAGCCAAATTAATTGTCGCTGGAATCTTGACGTGTCGCATGTAGTTAGGATACGGTGTAAGATAAATTCTTCTGTTTCTTAATGCACTTTTTATTCTGATGTTTTCTTCTCTCTATACTTTACAGCTACTCCATGTATCAAAGCCATCAGCCCTAGCGAAGGCTGGACTACAGGTGGTGCTATGGTTATTGTGATCGGGGAAAACTTCTTCGACGGCCTGCAGGTGGTTTTCGGCAGCATGCTAGTGTGGAGCGAGGTATATATTTACTGTATGGGTGATTCTAGAATAGCGGGTACATCCAAGACAAACCTACACTGTTAACAATTTCCTGTAGAATCTAGCAGCGGTTTGCCAGTAACTTACTGTAAATCAATTCCAACAAAAATACTGTATTTCCATTTACAGCAGCATTTAGTACATGTATTTACAGCATTGTATATCTTTGCTGTAAAATATACAGTGATTTTTCACAGTGCAACGTTAAAATACAGTAACACTGCATAACTGTCCTACAGTAAAATACAGTTCATATTACAGGTAAATACTGTGTCATTTACAAAAAGCATCATTACTTACTAAAAATAACAAATTTAATGAAAAGTTTTGAATAATATGACAAGTTATATCAAGTTATCTTTAAAAATAAGGTTTGCATGTGTATTTAGGAGCGGCATGGTGGCTCTGTGGTTAGCACTGTCGCCTCACAGCAAGAAGGTCGCTGGTTTGAGTCCCAGCTGGACCAGTTGGGATTTCTGTGTGGAGTTTGCATGTTCTCCCAGTGTTGACGTGAGTTTCTTCTAGGAGCTCCGGTTTCCCCCACAGTCCAAACACATGCACTATAGATGAATTGGATGATCTAAATTGGCCATAGTGTATTAGTGTGTGTGTGTGAATGTGAGAGTGTATGGGTGTTTCCCAGTACTGGGTTGCGGCTGTAAGGGCATCCGCTGCGTAAAACATATCTTGGCAGTTTATTCCGCTGTGGCGACCCCTGATATATAAGGGACTAAGCCGAAGGAAAATGAATGAATGAATGTGTATTTAGGGACGAAAATACAAACTTAAAGACTCCCACTGTATCTACTTTTAAGTCTCTGCCTCCTAAATCATACATTGAGCTTTAGTTATTATGAGATAAATATGTGTCATTTTCGACTTTTTCCTTTGTTTATTAGTCAAAGTTAATAAATATTTGCATGAAAACATCTATTTTCTGTATTATTTCAGTTATAAAAAGAACTGTGTCTGTTCCTATATACTGGTTACATCGGTTATAAAAAGGCACAACAATCTGTAAAGCACTGATAGAAAAAAGCATGTGACTTGCTCCAAATGATGTCACCTTCTCTGGCGGGAAACCTAAAGGCATTGATGCATGTCATTTATTTATTTTTCTCTCTTAAATTTGAGATACACAAATAGTAGGTTAATCATTTCTCAACTCTGTGAGTTTAGGTGAATTTTTCATTCACTTTTTTAAAAGAATAACATGATGGAAATACATCAAATTGTGTTTTAGTCGTGCCATGTAATATCTACTTTGAGGTTAGCATTTTGAGCTAAAGCTAAAATGGTGGAAAATGTCAACTCTGTTACTATTAACTCTGTTATAACTAAGAAAATGTCTAATAAGATAAAAAAAAATGGTAAGAATATCAAATATTCTCTATCATACTTAAGCATTTACATTTGATTAATGTTTAATTACATTTTATCACATTAATAGTGGATTCAAATTGCTGTAAATAATATATTTGTTCAATATCATTCCAGTTTAATTCAAATAAATGGAAAATACTTAAAATGTGCCTGCAATTCTGCAACGAGTCTTATATGTAGTGTAAAACTGGCTTAAAGATTGACTACCAAGAGCTTTAGTAACTTGTTTTTCTCTCGTTATTCGTGCAGTTGATCACACCTCATGCAATTCGAGTTCAGACTCCACCTCGACACATTCCAGGAGTTGTAGAAGTTACGCTGTCCTACAAGTCAAAGCAGTTTTGTAAAGGAGCTCCTGGACGATTCATTTATACAGGTAAATTCATTCCCACACTCACGCAGAAACATAAACTTTAAAACAAAGTGTATTATGTTAGGGGCGGCACGGTGGCTCAGTGGTTAGCACTGTCACCTCACAGCAAGAAGGTCGCTAGTTCGAGTCCCGGCTGGGTGAGTTTGCATGTTCTCCCAGTGTTTGAGTGGGTTTACTCCGTGTGCTCCGGTTTCGCCCCACAGTCCAAACACATGCGCTATAGGTGAATTGAATAAACTACATTGGCCGTAGTATATGTGTGAATGAGAATGTATGGGTGTTTCCCAGTACTGGGTTGCAGCTGGAAGGGCATCCGCTGCGTAAAACATATGCTGGATAAGTTGGTGGTTCATTCTGCTGTGGTGACCCCTGATGAATAAAGGGACTAAGCTGAAGAAAAATTAATGAATGAATGTATGAGTGTGTGTGTGTGTGTGTGTGTGTGTGTGTGTGTGTGTGTGTGTGTGTGTGAATGTTAGAGTGTATGGGTGTATGGGTGTTTCCCAGTACTGGGTTGCGGCTGGAAGGGCATCCTCTGCGTTAAACATGTGCTGGAATAGTTGGCGGTTCATTCTGCTGTGGCGACACGAAGGAAAATGAATGAATGAATGTATGAGTGTGTGTGTGCGTGAATGTTAGAGTGTATGGGTGTTTCCCAGTACTGGGTTGCGGCTGGAAGGGCATCCGCTGCGTTAAACATGTGCTGGAATAGTTGGCGGTTCATTCTGCTGTGGCGACACGAAGGAAAATTAATGAATAAATGTATGAGTGTGTGTGTGTGTGTGCGTGAATGTTAGAGTGTATGGGTGTTTCCCAGTACTGGGTTGCGGCTGGAAGGCCATCCGCTGCGTTAAACATGTGCTGGAATAGTTGGCGGTTCATTCTGCTGTGGCGACACGAAGGAAAATGAATGAATGAATGCATTCTGTTAGATTATTTCCTATGTTTACAGTCATCGAGTCATGTCAGCTTCTACCTTATCAGTTTAAGTAACAATTCACACCATTTACTACTGTCTTATACTATTAGCACTTATAAATCATTATACATCCCTAATTTTTTATTGGTAATATGCATTCCTAAGCACTTCTTTTAGACAACTTTAAAGATGATTTTCTCAATATTTAGATTTTTTCCAAACCCTCAGATTCCAGACTTTCCAGATAGTTGCATCTCAGTCAAATATTGTCCTATACTAGCCATACATCAATGCAAAGCTTATTTATTCAGCTTTCATGTGAAGTATATTGACTCTTACTACTGCTTTTGTGGTCCAGGATCACAAATATTACGTAATATGGGATTTATGCAGATAGTGAAATACTTGGATGTGTTCAATACAGAAACTATATGATTGATATGGTTTTCTCTAGCACTGAATGAGCCAACTATTGACTACGGCTTCCAGAGGCTCCAAAAGCTCATCCCTCGACATCCCGGTGACCCCGATAAATTGGCCAAGGTTAGTTAATACTTGTGCATGCTTTTAAACATAAATATACAAACTTAAAACTAGTGATAATTAATATTTTTCTATTCTCTCCTAATTTTATTATTATTAATGTTTTTTTTTTAGGAAATGTTACTTAAAAGAGCAGCAGATGTTGTTGAATCCCTCTATGGAAATACCACCAGCAATCAGGTAAATAACCACTGAACTGAAGCATTGGGAAATGAAAATATTGGGGATGTTTAACATATGTATTAGGGTTCAGGTGTCTGAACTCACTAGCAAACATGCTACTATTTTATAATTTAGTTTTTTCTTATTCCAAATTACATTATCAGCATAATAATTTAAGGTAAAATGGAACAGAAACGCTCCAGTTGAAGACAAACTTATCAGCCACCCTGTGATACTTCAATGATTTGTTTTTATTTTAAGTGTTGTTTAACAGAGCAAGGGACTTTCACAGTACACTGCAAAACAAATCTTACTGCTATAAATGGTTTAGTTTAATTAAATGAGATTTTATCAAATGAAATTAGTCAAACTGACCAAAAAATATTAAGTTAAACTTATTAAAATAGGCCTCACAGTGGCGCAGTGGGTAGCACGTT
>CAIGQW010053949.1:406414-417898 GCA_903798125.1 Danio choprae | reverse complement strand
ACACATACACTACAGCCAATTTAGTTCATCCAATTCCCCTATAGCGCATGCTTTTGGACTGTGGGGGAAACAGGCCAATTTGGGGAGAACATGCCAACTCCCACGCCAATTTGGGGAGAACATGCCAACTCCACACAGAAATGCCAACTGGCTCAGCCGGGACTCCAACCAGCGACCTTCTTGCTGTAAGGCGACAGTGCTAACCACTGAGCCACCGTGCCACCCTGTAACTGCAAAACTGTAGCCACTGGTCAACTATAACCCTGACTCTACATTGCAAATCCTGCAATGTGACTATTGCGAATGCACACATTGTGATATCGATGCTGAAACGATATATTGTGCAACCCTATCATGGAGTAGGTACTAACCTTTTTTTGTTTACTTCCAGCAATGACAGGCCTTGTGGTTCCTCCAATGTAGCAGATGAGTTTTGCGGTGTAATCTCCTGATGAAGAGCCTTCAAGGGGAATCAGAGACAACAAGGACACATTCAGACCACTTTTGGGAACTTTTTTTTTTCAGAGAAATCCTTTAATCGCACACCGATTGCCCCTGATTGTGAGGAGGTTGCCAAAGGGATGGCGATACTTACAGGTTCTTCCACTCTTGCAATGCCAAAAGAGCTATAATTTCACCATGAGACTGAAGACTGTTACACATTTTGGCCGTGTGTTTTCACTGGTCAATAGACTTTCACCACAGTAGATGCCAGTAAAAGGGATGCCAATTGTCAAACCTGAGATTTGTTTTTTTATTTCGACCATATACCGATAGATACACGTCCCTAAACCGAAACTGTGTGTTTTCAAAGCAAATGTCAGGCTTTTCGCTTAGAGAAAAGGAAAATGTTTATTTAGGTTTAGGTTTATAAACTGATTACCTCATATATTGACTTATTTAAGGACAAAAAAACTATATAAGTTATATTTTTTAGGGTTAAGTACTAATATAATGTATTTGCTATTGTTATTGTTATCTAATTGTATTTGATTTTATGTACGCATTTTTATATGTTGTCTTCTTGTTATTGTTCATTAAAATAGTGAATATAGGCTTCTGTGTGTTGTAAGAGTTTTGTTGTAAGAGAATATTTCAATTCTTTCTCCACTTTTACGAACATGATTGCCAACAAAGTGTGCTTCGAGAGGGCAGGAACATCATTTTGGCATAAACTGCTTAAACCTCATTGTCATATATACAGAAGGGAAAATAAGTATTGAACACGTCATGTTTTTTCTGGGAATAATGTTTCTAAAGGAGCTGCTGACATGGAATTAAACCAGATTTTGGTAAAAACCCAAACAGTACAAATATAAAAATAAAACAAAGTACTGAACTACTGAATGTATTTAATACTTTATATAAAAGGCTTTTTTAGTGATGGCAGCTTAAAGACGCCTCTCATATGGAGAATGAAGTCACATGCATTGCTCAGGTGTGAGTTTCTCACAGACTTCAACCGGGTGTCAAAATCTTGATGGTTCTGTGGGTCTCCTCTATCAAATCTGAGCTTTATTTTGTATTTTATATTAAATTCAAGTCAGGTGATTGGCTGGGCCATTCTACAGCTTGATTTTCTTTCTCTGAAAGCATTTGAGAGATTCCTTGGCTGTGTTTTGGATCATTGTCTTGCTGAAATGTCCACCCTGGTTTCATCTTCATCCTCCTGCTAATGTAGATGTCGGACTGAAGGAGCTGATATTCATTTACACTGATGAAGGGCAGAGGGTTGCTGAAGAACTACTGAGAGATTTCAGCTGCTGTCTGGGCTTTCACTGCCTTTCTGCACCTCCCATTCTTCATGTGTTCGATACTTTTTCCCTGCGTCATTTCATTTTATTACACGTAACTTAATCTGTAAACTAATTTGTTTTCTTTGCATATATGGATTTCTTTGATTGTTACCAATGTTTTCTGAGAAAAATAGTGACGTGTTCGATACTTATTTTCCCCGGTGTATCTATTGGAGTATAGAGGGACAGACATATCTTAGATTTCACTGAAAATACTTTATTTGTGTTTAGATTAGGCCTCACGGTGGCGCAGTGGGTAGCACGATCGCCTCACAACAAGAAGGTCGCTGGTTCGAGCCTCGGTCAATTGGCATTTCTGTGTGGAGTTTGCATGTTCTCCCTGTGTTGGCGTGGGTTTCCTCCAGGTGCTCCGGTTTCCCCCACAAGTCCAAAGACATGCAGTATAGGTGAATTGGGTACGCTAAAATTGTCGGTAGTGTATGTGTGTGAGTGAGTGTGCATGGATGTTTCCCAGTGATAGGTTGCAGCTGGAAGGGCATCCGCTGCGTAAAACATATGCTGGATAAGTTGGCGGTTCATTCCACTGTGGCGACCCCAGATTAATAAAGGGACTAAGCCGAAATGAAAATGAATGAATGAATGTGTTTAGATTTGAACAAACTACTTATAGATTAAAAACAACATGGAGTTTTCCTTTCAATAATTTTCTCTGTGGTCACTACTTTGATATGTTATCAACCCTAATAAATCTGTAAGTAAAATATACAGTATATACACTTCTGTGACACCTCCTGCTCATTTTGTTCAGGTTAAATTGGGGTAAAGGTTTAAGCCACGGATTTAAATTTGGATTTATTTTTTTTTAGCTCAGTTGTTTTCTACACTTTCGACAAATCCTCTGATGAGGTACATTAAAACTCTTCCAGATTCACACCTCCTCTCTGAGTCCCCTGGGCGTCAATGGCAGATGGAAAACAGAAAGAGTCCCTTGTGTATTTCTTAAAACAGCACAGAATGTTTCTCTCACGCACACACACATTCAATACATTCTGGCCACATGTCCACTCTCATATAAAGCTTCTTTATTTTAATCATATATTTCAATCAAATGCTTCAACTTTTACATAAAAAAACAATGGTGGTAATAAAACTGCCATCCTTTATATTTTATTTACTTCCTAAAATATATATATATATATATATATAAATCAGGGTTTCTGCAGGTTCCCATCTCTTGGAAACATCCACACACACTCATTTACACACATACACTGCGGACAATTTAGCTTACCCAATTCACCTATACCGCATGTCTTTGGACTTGTGGGGGAAACCGGAGCACCCGGAGGAAACCCACGCCAACACGAGGAGAACATGCAAACTCCACACAGAAATGCCTACTGACCCAGTCGAGGCTCGAACCAGCGACCTTCTTGCTGTGAGGTGATCGTGCTACCCACTGCGCCACCGTGCAGCCTTAATTTAATAGATAACATAAATAATACTACAATATATTGAAAATAGTCACATTAACCTTTCACCGGAAGTTTATCAGTAGCTGAAAAACACTAGCTGTGCACAAAGCCCATGTTGTTTTATTGTACAAGGGGGTTTCTTAACCCTTTTCTTGAATTTCTGAAGCATTTTCTTTCTTTTAAGTGGCATGTAGGGAACCTGTCACACTCTCCACATGCTTTAAGACCTACATTTGTTTTTACATTACTGAAACTACATGGAAACCACATCTCGCATCACTCCATCAAAGAAAATGTTTCTGCAAAAGCAAACCCAAACAAACAGAGAGTGATGTGATTAAATATGCAAGGCCATATATGCTGATTATTCATTAATTAATAAGGGTTGTGGATGTTTCCCTCATGCATTAATTACATCAGCATTAGCATATCAATTAGATGAATCAGAGATCATGTAATTAAAGCCCAAGTAGGAGCACCTGCTGCCTCTGTTTACGTTTGTGTGCATATGTTTGTGTATGTGATAGCATGCCTTTGGCTGGGGATACACTTGTCAATCAACCGCCTCTAAGTTCTGTTCGCCTCTGATGGAATGGTTCTGTGTTTAGACATTTTCAATTAGTTCATTTTCCTCCCTCATTATTTGTGGGATTCGAGAGTGGAGACACTAGCCTGTATTTAACTAGATAAGTATATTTTAATAAGCACATTTCACTTAAAATAACACTATTATTGTGTGAATTACACTGTTTACAATACAGCTTCACAAAAGAATTAGTGTAATTGTTTCCCCCCAATTGTTTGTCACGCTTTTCAGTTCGTGCACAAGCTGCTCATTGCTTTTGATTTGGGTCCATCTGCTGGTCACATGATGATCCAACAACTCAATTCTGGTGACTGCTTGTGCATTGTTTAAAAATATGTTTTGACAAGTTAGTTGAACAATTAAAAAAACTTATGACTGACAAACTAGAACCCAGAAATGTATTATGGCGTTAAGCTTATTTAGATTTTGTCCATAAATCATGATTCCAATTAATTGATTCAATAAAAATGCATAAAGTGTAACACGGTGGCTCAGTGGTTAGCACTGTCGCGTCAAAACAAGAAGGTCGCTGGTTTGAGTCCCGGCTGGGTCAGTTGGCATTGCTGTGTGAAGTTTGCATGTTCTTCCCGTGTTGGCGTGGGTTTCCTCCGGGTGCTCCGGTTTCCCCCACAGTCCAAAGACATGCGCTATAGGTGAATTGGCCGTAGTGCATGTTTGTGAATGTGAGAGTGTATGGGTGTTTCCCAGTACTGGGTTGCAGCTGGAAGGGCATCCGCTGTGTAAAACATATGCTGGATAAGTTGGCGGTTCATTCCGCTGTGACGACCCCTGATGAATAAAGGGACTAAGCTGAAGGAGAATGAATGAAAGTGTAACATACTTTGACATGATACCTACATTGTCTAATGTGCCGGGTGTACAGATAATGAATCACACAAGTCACGGATTTCTTCAATTAAGACTCGATACTAATATAAATCAATATTATGCATAACATTAATTATAAAATGCATAAGTTTAAAAATGCTTTGGGGTGCATGTGCAATGAAAGAGTTGAGCCAATTGATTGATTCAAAGAAGCTATATATAACATTCATTCATTTTCTTTTCGGCTTAGTCCCTTTATTAATCTGGGGTCGCCACAGCGGAATGAACCGCCAACAATGTTTTACGCAGCGGATGCCCTTCCAGCTGCAACCCATCACTGGGAAACACCCATACACACCCATTCACACTCATACACTACGGACAATTTAGCTTACCCAATTCACCTGTACTGCATGTCTTTGGACTGTGGGGGAAACCGGAGCACCCGGAGGAAACCCACGCCAACACGGGGAGAACATGCAAACTCCACACAGAAACGCCAACTGACCCAGCCGGGGCTCGAACCAGCGACCTTCTTGCTGTGAGGCGATTGTGCTACTCACTGCGCCACCGTGCTGCCGGTATATATAACAAACATTTTATTTTAATTGTCAAAACCTATGCAAGAACAGTGAGATGAAACATTGTTATATATCTCTTACAATATGATACAGAGAAAATGAGACAACAGCAACAACAAAACATGTGGTTTGCATGCATCAAGCTATGACATCAATAAAGAAAAAGAAAGAGAGAAAAGCACAAAATGGCATTATAGGTTGTCGTGCATCAAAAAGATAGCACTTTTCTTGTTATTTGTAGGTCAGGAGAGGCTTTTCTCCACCTCTGTGAAAGGAGATATATTTTCCTGGAGAGTTCATTCCTCGAAGAAGGTCCCTTAAGGCCCATTTAATCCACGGAAGTAAAATACAAAGAAAAATGTCGTCTAGGTAATGCACCACGTGAGCCAGGTCTAAAAACTCACGTGCATGATCCTTGAGGGCCGATTCCTCTGTGTGTGAGAAGGAGGATTTGACCGTTCATCTGTCGTTGGGTGATTGCAAAAGATGACAAGGATCCTTTAAAATAAACACAGCCGATGAAACTGAACTTCATTCATTCATTCATTTTCTTTTCGGCTTAGTCTCTTTATTAATCTGGGTCGCCACAGCGGAATGAACCGCCAACTTTTCCAGCATATGTTTTACGCAGCGGATGCCCTTCCAGCTGCAACCCATCACTGGGAAACATCCACACACACTCATTCACACACATACACTATGGACAATTTAGCTTACCCAATTCACCTATAGCGCATGTCTTTGGACTTGTGGGGGAAACCGGAGCACCCGGAGGAAACCCACGCCAACACGGGGAGAACAAACTCCACACAGAAACGCCAACTGACCCAGCCGAGGCTCGAACCAGCGACCTTGAGAGGCGATCGTGCTACCCACTGCGCCACCGTGAGGCCCCTGAAACTGAACTTAAAGTACTGAATTATAAGAAATACAAGCAGAATTTTGAGGACATTGTTTATAACACAATCACAGAGATTTTGTCCATGTTTTTTCAGTTCAACAGTACAGGATCTAATTTAAGGGCGAGAAATGGAAAACTAAAAGGGGAAAATAAATATTTGAAGTTTTGAAGTTACTAGAAGGTCGCTGATCGCTGGTTCGAGCCTCGGCTCGGTCAGTTGGCCTTTCTGTGTGGAGTTTGCATGTTCTCCCTGTGTTGGCGTGGGTTTCCTCCGGGTGCTCCGGTTTCCCCCACAAGTCCAAAGACATGCGGTACAGGTGAATTGGGTGAGCTAAATTGTCCTTAGTGTATGAGTGTGGATGGGTGTGTATGGATGTTTCCCAGAGATGGGTTGCGGCTGGAAGGGCATCCGCTGCGTAAAACATATGCTGGATAAGTTGGCGGTTCATTCCGCTGTGGCGACCCCAGATTAATAAAGGGACTAAGCCGAAAAGAAAATGAATGAATGAATGAAGTTACTAGTTGTGCTCAACTCCTCACAGGATGTCTGGAATCTGTGTATTTTGTTTACCGTTGTAAAAAGTGCTTGCATTGGTCTTACTGTAAAAAACTATTTTCTGTTAACCTTTTACACTTTTATATTATAAAGTGGGGGCCTCACGGTGCCGCAGTGGGTAGCACGTTCGCCTCACAGCAAGAAGGTTGTTGATTCGAGCCTCGGCTGGGTCAGTTGGCGTTTCTGTGTGGAGTTTGCATGTTCTCCCCGTGTTTGCGTGGGTTTCCTCCGGGTGCTCCGGTTTCCCCCACAAGTCCAAAGACATCTCCGTAGTGTATGTGTGTGAATGAGAGTGTGTATGGATGTTTCCCAGTGATGGGTTGCAGCTGGAAGGGCATCCGCTGCGTAAAACATATGCTGGATAAGTTGGCAGTTCATTCCGCTGTGGCGACCCCAGATTAATAAAGGGATTAAGCCGAAATGAAAATGAATAAATGAATGATATAAAGTGTTTTCACTTCAGCAATAATCTGGGTATAGGCCTACTTTTATTTATTTATTTGAAATATTATACAGTATACACTTTATTACTGTTCAAAAACAATATAATTTTTATAAATGACTATAGTATGTTTTCACCTGGACTGTACCTCCCACCAAACAACAGACCTCTGACGGACGTGCATATCATGTCTATATTGTGTCCATTGATGTAATAGATGGTTTTTGGACGTCCGTCAGAAGTCCAATGGTCTTTGTTCGTTTTATATTTGGAAAAACAAAACAAAAACAAAGTGTAAAGACCAGATAGACAAAAGCATGATGGCTGATCAACTGGTCAAGCAGGTTTTTTCCATCAAGAGTGAGTGCAACCGAATATTTGCATATGCAGGTGACAGATCAGCTGTCACAAAAACTATTTTCTGATAACCTTTTACACTTTACTACATGTTATAAAGTGTTTCCACTTCAGCAATAATCTGAGTATGGGCCTACTTTTATTTATTTATTTATTTATTTATTTATATTATTTTAAATCATGGGCAGCACAGTGGCGCAGTGGATAGCACAATCGCCTCACAGCAAGAAGGTCGCTGGTTCGAGCCCCGGCTGGGTCAGTTGGCGTTTCTGTGTGGAGTTTGCATGTTCTCCCCGTGTTGGCGTGGGTTTCCTCCGGGTGCTCCGGTTTCCCCCACAAGTCCAAAGACATGCGGTATAGGTGAATTGGGTAAGCTAAATTGTCCGTAGTGTATGTGTGTGAATGAGTGTGTATGGATGTTTCCCAGTGATGAGTTGCAGCTGGAAGGGCATCCGCTGCGTAAAACATATGCTGGATAAGTTGGCGGTTCATTCCGCTGTGGCGACCCCAGATTAATAAAGGGACTAAGCCGAAAAGAAAATGAATGAATGAATTTTA
Organism: Danio choprae; assembly: GCA_903798125.1. Classification (NCBI taxonomy): domain Eukaryota; kingdom Metazoa; phylum Chordata; class Actinopteri; order Cypriniformes; family Danionidae; genus Danio; species Danio choprae. The sequence continues at coordinate 409,857 of CAIGQW010053949.1, read as the reverse complement.
AATCATGACTTACAGTCACTCAATTCTCCATTTTACTATTAGCTTAAGCAGATTGCGGTCAGTTAATTAAAATAGCTAATTAAAAGAAATGTTAAAAGTTTTAATGAAGATAGGCAACAATAAAGAAAGTCAAATGAATAGCCTACTTGCACATGAAAAACATTGTATTTGATATATAATAGTAATTTATATAGAACTTTAATTTGTTAACTCTATATTTGCTTTGGTAATACAACTATAATAATATAATTTAAACAATCAAGACTGTTTTTAACTAAAGTATACTACAGTATTTATTATACTTTATCAGTTCACAATAGGTAATACTACAGTATGCTGTAGCATTTATTAACAACGTGTTGTAAATATTATACAGTATACACTTTATTACTGTTCAACACTATAATTTCTATAAATGACTATAGTATGTTTTCACCTGGACTGTACCAAACAGACCTCTGACGGACGTGCATATCATGTCTATATTGTGTCCATTGGTATAACAGATGGTTTTTGGACGTCCGTCAGAAGTCCGATGTTCAGTGGGCTGTCTGTTCGTTTTATATTTGGGGGAAGAAAAAAAAAAACAATGTGTAAAGACCAGATAGACAAAAGCATGATGGTTGATCAACTGGTCAAGCAGGGTTTTTTCCACGAAGAGTCAGTGCAACCGAATATTTGCGTATGCAGGTGACAGCTCAGCTCGGGTTTCCTCCTCCCTATGCAAGTAGCCATTGACCAATAACAAAACAACAGACTTCCCGCTGTATCTCGCGATGGAGGCTTCAGAAGAGTCATTGAGCATATACATACATCTATATAAACGGTAATTTCGATAGTATTACATCCCGCAATGATGAGCGACTCCGCCGTTTCATTCGCCAAGGACTTTTTGGCAGGAGGAGTTGCCGCCGCGGTTTCTGAAACTGCTGTTGCGCCCATAGAAAGAGTCAAGCTGCTGCTACAGGTACACTTCACATTTACACACTTGCTGTATCTTAAATTAAGTAATCATATGCTTCATGATTTTAATGAATGAATGCCCTTTCCACACATTTGTCTGCTATGGTCAGTGTTCGCTTAGTCTAGATCATGTCAGGGGTTAGTTCACCCAAAAATGATACTCATCCTTTACTTGTTTCTTTCTTCTGCTGAACACAAAAGAAGATATTCTGAAGAAAGCTGGACCATTGACCTGTAACCATTGACTTGTTTTACATATTATGGAAGTCAATGGCTACAAGTTTACATCATTCTTCAAAATATCTTCATTTGTCTTCAACAGAAAAAAGAAACACGTAAAGTTTATAACCACTTCAGGGTGAGCAAACAGTAAGTTTTAATGTATCGATGAACTACCCCTTGTTATGATGCTGTAAGCTTTATAATAACAAAAAGAATGATTGAATCCTTAAATAAAATACATCATTTGTATAAAAGGCCTAGAGCAGGTCTTGAAAGATGTCACGTTATTATCCTCAAGATTGGCCGTAACTTCTGTCATTCATGCACTGATAAAATAAAACGCCTTTTGATTAAGGAAGTATCCTATTACAGAAATTATCATTATTTTATATTCTGTATTAGTGCTCAATTCAATTTTGTAGAAAATAAACCTTAATCTTATAGGTTGGCTATATTTAAACTGGAATTGTTTGCTGTGTTTATGATTATTATTATTATTATTTGAGGAAATCAAAGTAATAAAATTGATAAATGCACAACTTTCTGATTCTGGTGTTGCCATCATGTATTCTCGCAATCTGTATTTTGTATTTACACAGTTGTACACGTCACTTCAGTTGTTACCTGTAATAATGTATTGTTATAACAAGTGTAGTTCATTTTCTACTTAAAATTATGCATTGATGCTTAAAAGGACTCAGCGGTGCTACATAAATTAATCATAAATACAAACACAACACTGGACATAAGAGCTATTATACAAACTTATGCATAACTAACATATGCTATAAGATACTTAACTCTACACATGAGACAGGCTATACAAGTACTTTTCCATGAGACTGACCAATGTTGTGCAGGATATTGTGCAAGAGAGGTATTAAAGGATTAATATTGTGCAAGAGGTATTTAAGGACAACATGATTGTGCTACATTTATAGTGAACATCGTTTTCATTTGGAGTTCTTGTAAGATGGAGTTTAGATGGAGTCAATTGTGTGTTGTGTTACCAAGCATTAAGGTCGTTGTGTTTAATTAAACAAAATTAATATCTTTGTTAGTATGCTAACGTACACATTATAGCAAAAGAAATCCACTTAGTTGATTTCCCTCAATGTTTTAAATCCGGGAAATCACTGAGTAAAACCACAAAGAGAGAGAGTAAAATGAACTTAAATCTATAATAAAGACTAAACTTGATATGCAATATTACTTTTAAGTTAGTAAAGTAATTGACAATTCCACACATGTAATTTACTCAAATACCCGAGTGCAAAAAGAGACGAAAATAATAAGCAAACAAGTTACATAAAGAGCCTCACAGTGGCGCAGTGGGTAGCACGTTCGCCTCACAGCAAGAAGGTCGCTGGTCGCTGGTTCGAGCCTCGCCAGTTGGCGTTTCTGTGTGGAGTTTGCATGTTCTCCCTGTGTTGGCGTGGGTTTCCTCCGGGTGCTCCGGTTTCCCCCACAAGTCCAAAGACATGCGGTATAGGTGAATTGGGTAAGCTAAATTGTCCATAGTGTATGAGTGTGAATGAGTGTGTATGGATGTTTCCCAGAGATGGGTTGCAGCTGGAAGGGCATCCGCTGCGTAAAACATATGCTGGATAAGTTGGCGGTTCATTCCGCTGTGGCGACCCCAGATTAATAAAGGGACTAAGCCGAAATGAAAATGAATGAATGAATGAAGTTACATAAAAAGATCTAATATAACTTGCAAAGTACGACTGAGGGACTAAGCCAAAGGAATGAATGAATGAAGACTGATTGTTACTCCTCATAACCTTCCTTGTTGGTGTAAGGAATGGTATTTTTAACCACAGCGGATCGAACTGTAGTTTGCCGAATGACTAAAAAGTGATCAGTATGATGGTGAAAAACTGTACATTTCTAGTCAAACCATCCTTCTGCAATCTTATACCAAAAACAGAAATAAGGGCAGTATTAAGAGCTCCAAATGTGGGAGAGCGTTGCTGTTATGTATTTGTATTGTATTGCAATATGGAGCAATTAAGTGTTGATGTAAATCAAAAGTAATTCACAAATACTTGAAAATTAAATGATTTAATGACAATAATTCTCTGTGGCTACAACTGAATTAGTGACAAAGTAACTGTATAAAATGATTAAAAATAAAAAGATGAAAAAACATATGACATAAATTGTACCCAGCTTAAATGTAAGATAAAGTTACCTGAGAGAAGCAGAGACAGGGAAGGAGGGAGAGAGAGAGAGAGAGAGAGAGAGAGAGAGAGAGA
>CAIGQW010053949.1:396115-406404 GCA_903798125.1 Danio choprae | reverse complement strand
AGAGAGTATGCCCCAAAGATAGCCTGATAGCAGTAGAGTAAGAGAAGATAGCCTCCAGAGCTGGAGGAACAGCCAGAAAAGAGCAGAGCAGGAAAAGAGCCAGAGCAAAGATTACTAACCATTTTGTATCTTTCTTGACCATGTGACCAAAGCCCAAATGCTGAGACATACACACTGACCAATCAACATGTGACCACATCGTAAAACCCCCAAAGTCCACACACCGGGCCCTGATCTTATCAGTATCTGCCTTTGAAGTCAGTATGGACCTTCTTGGTGAAAAAGACATGTTTTGCCATATAAACAAATGCATATGATCATTTTCATTCTTACAATTGGTGAGACACGATCTTCACACTGAGGCTAATGCAACTGGTCCATTGAGGTATCATTGTTGCTATAGAAATGAACACACCTTTTGCACGCATCTGCTTGACACACAAACCACACTCTCAAATTACAGCAAACAGATGCTTCGTATATTGTCGTCAACTGCATTTTAAATTGACGTCATCTTTTAGACACTTCCTATGTTGCTTAATTGAGCTCCTTATTTTTAGGGGCTGCTAAAATTACAATTTAAAGTCAGTCAGAGATATAGAGATGTGTATGAATAGATGCACCCTCTGGCTAAAATCACACCGTGACTACAACGAGAGCCAGAATGCAGCACAAAGCAGATTTTAATCTACATGAGGTATTTTTGTCGACTTGCAGTTTCCGTTGGTGTAAGAGGATGTCATTCATAATCATGTGATAAAATTGCACAACATCCTGTCATGTTCAATTATAATAAAGGGATATAAAGAATAAAGGAATACGGTTCATGCAATAATGGTATAAAAAGGCGATGGTTTGTTCTTCGGCACAACATTAAAGAGGATTTTTAGTGGCAAACCTTGACCCTTGGTGATTCATAAATGCCTCCCGATTCATAAAATGTCTCCTGATGATACATTGAGGTGCTATGAAGAATCTATAAAACTGTTTAGCCTTACAGCTGTTTGATGTAAAAGAAACACATGACTAGAAAACTGGAAAATACAAAAATGAATTTGAACTTTGATATACACTCACCGGCCACTTTATTAGGTACACCTTACGGGTTGGACCCCCTTTTGCCTACAGAACTGCCTTAATCCTTCGTGGCATAGATTCAACAAGGTACTGGAAATATTCCTCAGAGATTTTGGCCCATATTGACATGATAGCGTCACGCTGCTGCAGATTTGTCGGCTGCACATCCATGACGCGAATCTCCTGTTCCACCACATCCCAAAGGTGCTCTATTGGATTGAGATCTGGTGACTGTGGAGGCCCTTTAAGTACAGTGAACTCATTGTCATGTTCAAGAAACCAGTTTGAGAGGATTCGCGCTTTATGACATGGTGCATTATCCTGCTGGAAGTAGCCATCAGAATATAGGTACACTGTGGTCATAAAGGGATGGACATGGTCAGCAACAATACTCAGGTGGGCTGTGGTGTTGACACAATGCTTGGTACTAATGGGCCCAAGAAAATATCCCCCACACAATTACACCACCACCACTAGCCTGAACCATTGATACAAGACGATGGATTCATGCTTTCATGTTGTTGACGCCAAACTCTGACTCTACTATCTGAATGTCGCAGCAGAAATCGAGACTCATCAGACCAGGCAAAGCTTTTCCAATCTTCTATTGCCCAATTTTGGTGAGCCTGTGTGAATTGTAGCCTCAGTTTCCTGTTCTTAGCTGACAGGAGTGGCACCCGGTGTGGTCTTCTGCTGCTGTAGCCCATCCGCCGTTTAGACGTGTTGTGCATTTAGAGATGCTCTTCTGCAGACCTCGGTTGTAATGGGTGGTTATTTGAGTTGCTGTTGTCTTTCTATCAGCTGGAACCAGTCTGGCCATTCTTCTCTGGCCTCTGACATCAACAAGGCATTTGCGCCCACAGAACTGCCGCTCATTGGATATTTTCTCTTTTTCTGACCATTCTCTGTAAACCCTAGAGATGGATGTGCGTGAAAATCCCAGTAGATCAGCAGTTTCTGAAATACTCAGACTAGCCCGTCTGGCACCAGCAACCATGCCACATTCAAAGTCACTTAAATCACCTTTTTTCCCCATTCTGATGCTCAGTTTGAACTGCAGCAGATCGTCTCGACCATGTCTACATGCCTAAATGCATTTAGTTGCTGCCATGTGATTGGCTGATTAGAAATTTGAGTTAATGAGCAGTTGGACAGGTGTACCTAATAAAGTGGCCGGTGAGTGTATGTCAATATTGTGACATTTGTGTCTCCGGCAGAACATTAAAAAGGATTTTAGTGGAAAACCTTGATCTTTTTGTAGTTTTTCAGTTTTGATCCACTCTTGATGATACATTGATGTGTTACAAAGAAAAACAAAAAACTGAACATTATATACTGTATTACCTTTGATCTGCAGCCTGGGTAAATGATTCATAAGACCTTGTAAATTTTTAACTCATGGTGTAAAGTTCTCATGGGTATGAAGAAGATCTTAAAACTCACAATTTCTGTTAAGAATTTATTTGTTTATTTTTAATTTAGTCTCTACTCTGAAACGCAGAAAATCTGATCCAGTTCAGTTGCTTGGTTTCCATCACCCTGTTTCACATACAAACACAAGTGATGGAAATGGCAAATTTTGGACAAAAATAGTAATTATAGTCACTTGAGGTGATTTTGGACTAAACTCTAACATATGGCTCTGCAATATGATGATTGAGATATATATATATATACACACTCACACACACACACACACACACCACTTTATTAGGTACACCTGTCCAACTGTTTGTTAACGCAAATTTCTAATCAGCCAATCACATGGCAGCAACTCAATGCATTTAGGCATGCAGACATGGTCAAGACCATCTGGTGCAGTTCAAACAGAGCATCAGAATGGGGAAGAAAGGTGATTTAAGTGATTTCAGAAACTGCTGATCTGCTGGGATTGTCACGCACAACCATCTCTAGGGTTTACAGAGAATGGTCCGAAAAAGAGAAAACATCCAATGAGCGGCAGTACTGTGGGCGCAAATGCCTTGTTGATGTCAGAGGTCAGAGGAGAATGGCCAGACTGGTTCCAGCTGATAGAAAGACAACAGTAACTCAAATAACCACCCGTTACAATCGAGATATGCAGAAGAGCATCTCTGAACACACGTCCAACCTTGAGGCGGATGGGCTACAACAGCTGAAGACCACACCGGGTGCCACTCCTGTCAGCTAAGAACAGTAAACTGAGGCTACAATTCACACAGGCTCACCAAAATTGGACAATAGAAGATTGGAAAATCTTTGCCTGGTCTGATGAGTCTCAATTTCTGCTGCTACATTCGAATGGTCGGGTCAGAATTTGGCATCAACAACATGAAAGCATGGATCCATCCTACCTTGTATCAATGGTTCAGGCAGGTGGTTGTGGTGTAATGGTGTGGGGGATATTTTCTTGGCACACTTTGGGTCCATTAGTACCAAGCATTGTGTCAACACCACAGCCCACCTGAATATTGTTGCTGACCATGTTCATCCCTTTATGACCACAGTGTACCTATATTCTGATGGCTACTTTCAGCAGGATAATGCACCATGTCATAAAGCACGAATCATCTCAGTTTCTTGAACATGACAATGAGTTCACTGTACTTAAATGGCCTCCACAGTCACCAAATTTCAATCCAATAGAGCACCTTTGGGATGTGGTGGAACGGGAGATTCGCATCATGGATGTGCAGCCGACACATCTGCAGCAACTGCGTGATGCTATCATGCCAATATGGACCAAAATCTCTAAGGAGTATTTCCAGCACCTTGTTGAATCTATGCCATGAAAGATTAAGGCAGTTCTGAAGGCAAAAGGGGGTCCAAGCCGGTACTAGTAAGGTGTACCTATTAAAGTGGCCAGTGAGTATATACAACACACATATGGATGCCATTAATTGCGATTAATCCCAGCACTAACAAAAATTGATTAAAAATGGTGTCCTTTTTTTTTTTTTTTTTTTTGCAGGTCCAGCATGCCAGCAAACAAATCAAAACAGACAAACAATACAAAGGCATTGTAGACTGTGTAGTGCGTATTCCCAGGGAACAGGGCTTCTTGTCCTTCTGGAGGGGCAACTTGGCCAACGTCATTCGCTACTTCCTGACACAAGCCCTCAACTTCGCTTTCAAGGATAAGTATAAAAAGATTTTCCTGGATGGCGTGGACCAGCGCACACAGTTTTGGAGGTACTTTGCTGGTAACCTTGCGTCTGGCGGTGCAGCCGGAGCCACGTCTCTGTGTTTGGTCTACCCACTTGACTTTGCCAGAACCCGTTTGGCTGCCGATGTGGGAAAAACTGGCACCGTGGGGAGAGAATTCAAGGGCCTCGCAAACTGTTTAGGGAAGATCTTCAGGTCTGATGGTGTGAGGGGCTTGTATCAGGGCTTTAATGTGTCCGTGCAGGGCATCATCATCTACAGGGCGGCATACTTCGGCATTTATGACACTGCAAAAGGTAACATTTTGCTGTGTTTTTGGTTTTGGCAGTGGTGGAAAGACTACTTAGAGATCAGGTTAAAGTAATGAAGTGAAAGTATCTGCTGTAAATACTATACTCAAAGCGTGAGGGAAAAAATAGCCCTTAAAGGTCCCGTGAAGTGCTTAGAAATATGCAATTTTTATTCAGTGTTTGGCATAATCTGAAGAGTGGGACATAGTGTAGCTCCTCCCCTTTCAAAAAACAGCCAATAGTGTTTCGTTTTCTCACCGCTCTGCCAGTGAGAGTGGTAGAGCTCAAGCGCAAATGAGAAGTGTTTTGAAGGGGGCGGGACATGTCCGATACTACAGAGCATTTGATTGGTCAGAAGATTTGATAAGAAACTGAAGTATTGGGTGGTGTAAATAAAATTGTTGATCCATTTAGGCGGAAGCGACAAACATCATTCCACATGCAGTTCCACATGCAGCTTTATTTTAGGAGAATGGTCAACAGACGGGTCAAAACTGAAACAAGTCATTAATAGCAAAGGCAATCCAAAAGAGTAATCCAAGAGACAGGCAAAGGTCAGGGCAGGCAGAAAACGATCACAAAATCACAATCCAAGAATCAAAAGCCAGACAGAGCAAAACATGGGAACCAGGAACAATACTGAGCAAAGAATGAGTGTGTCTGTGGTGCTTAAGTAGTCCAAGTGATCAGTGAGGATGATCAGTGTCTGTGAAATCAAGGGGTCACCGGATACGTTTTTACAGTCAACACACACACAAAAAAACTGCATTTATGAAGTGTTTCACACAGGTGAGTGGGTTTGACAAACCACCTGTAGAAACACTCTTCTCTCTCTATAATAAGTACAGTTCCTTTGTATAATTAGCACTTCTTGTGTGTATTGCGTCTTCTTGTTGAATTGCTGAATGCCTCCTCAATTGTACGCCACAAAATGTAATGTATTTTAATACGAGACCACATTACATTAATATATGCATATAAGCCAAGAGAAAGCAGGTTAATGTGTTTACATAAAGACACCAGATGCAAAGCTTGGATAAAATGTTTTATTTTAAACTCAACAAAAATTAATATATTGAGTATAAAACAGTTTAGTAACACAGTTATTTAATGTAAATGAAACACGGTATTAGAAAATGGGGGAAAATTTCTAAATCTAAAAAGTATTGTAACTAAATGAGCTAGTAGCTGTGACACTGGAAATATTTAAAGTGATTTAGTCTCACATTTTGCACAGACACACACATGACTGCTCCGTCTACCCCGAATTAACAAGCCAAAAGCAACAGACAAGGAACCAAAACTCCCAATTGATGGAAATGGAGAAATAAGCCTTGTGGAAAAGCAGGCTGAGTCGTGGGAGCAGGTCTCCTCTGACCAAACGAAAGAAGAACTTCAGTCAGAAGTCAATGACTGCATTTCAGCAGCATTTTAGTATTTCAGGTTACAGAAAATGTCCATAAACTTATCAGATAATATTCTGTGAGACGTTTAGCAATGCCTTTTCTGTCGCAATGTATTTTCCTACAGTGTGTGGGGGTATATGTACAGTTAGGTTGAAACATCAAGTGATAATTCGGAAAAACATGGACAAACCAAACACCTTGGCTATTTTTTTTTTATGAATCTTTAACAACTTTAACTGAGTTGTTGAGAGTCTACTGATGATCAAGCAAGTTAATAATTATCTTAATTCACATTTGCTGTTTGCTGGTCTCAAAATTAAAGATACAACACCAGCAGTGGGCACTCATACTTCATTAAATGGAAAACAAACTGTTAATCTTTTCTGTAATACATGGTAACACATGGGTTATGCAGTAACATAGACTAGGTTAGTATTATTCATTTTATGAGGTCATTAAACGTGGCTCAACCAATCCGAATCAAACACTGACACCTTCTGTTTTATAACAATTATCGCATTACATTTACATACCCGGCGCTGAATCTAAAATGTTTTAATTATGTTACCAAATATAACAGGGAACACACACACACACACACACACACACACACACACACACACACACACACACACACACAGCTGTGCTTCCCTGACAAGATGTGCATGTTGATCACAGTTTTGATCAATTGCTTTTTGCAATTTTACTTCAAGGAATCACCATAATTTTGACAAAATAACCAAAATAAGCAGATTCTGCAATGTATTTTAAACATTTTTTATTTTAAAAGTCCTCGTGAAGCAGAAATGCTTATAATTTTACTTCACTATGTTGATGCACTTCCAACTGAAATGGAATATTGAGTAGGGGGCGGAGCTCGCACATCGTTCCCTCATAACAAACTAACAATAAGAGGGGCGTGGCTAAGAATATTGTGGCTGAAGCGTCAAACTGATGCCATCAGAGAAGGACCGCCCCTCCAAATGCAGAAGCAAATGCTCAGACATTGATTGAAGACTTTTTTTTAAAGTGGAGTAACTTGCAGAGGTTGATTGTTCACCTAAAGAAGGGGTGCCCAAACCTTTTCCTATAAAGGGCCAAAAACCAAACTCGATTGAGGGCTGTGGGCCGAATATATACCAATTCGAGTTACAATAAATTTGCCAAGGGGAATTTCCTAATTTATTCTGTAATATAAAAAAAAAAATAGAAAATGTTGCTTTAAATCCTATTAACTAATGCAGTTTACTTTTTAACATTTTATAATGAACTAATTACAGTAAAAACAAACAATTCCATTCATAACACAATGGAGTTCAATGCCGAATACACTAGTCGAGCTGCTTGCAGATGACTTGTGCATTGTCCTCTATCTATCTCCTCTTACAGTCTTACAACATTTAACTGAATCATTTCATTTCACTCATTTCACTCAGCTTTTTTTGCTCAGCAATAAGACAAAGAAACCAAAGCTTATGTTAAATTTGAAATGAAGATCTCTGTCAAAGGCATTCGCCCCAACCACATCCACATCATTCTCCCTCTCTTATTAGAAGGGACTGTGGGCCAAATCAAAGGTTACCATGGGCCAACTTTGGCCCACGAGCCCTACTTTGTGCATCTCTGACCTAAAGAATAACAACATGCGCTAGCAAAATAAACATTGCAAATTTTGATTGCAATGGTATCCACATTTAGAATTGTCTGAAATATCCAAGTAGGTATCGCTGCAGCCCGGAGACCTCCAAGTGGGCGGGATTACACCGCAAGGCTGGGTGATCTCCAAGTGGGTAGGACTTACGCCACAAGTGGGCAAGGGTTGGTGTAGGTGGAGTAGACATTAATAAAACACAAAAAGGCTACTGTGAGGTTGGGTTTAGGGTTGGGGTAGGTGGACATTAATAAAACACAAACATGTACAAGACATAAATGAAAACTCCAGGTTTGTACAGCCCACTTGGAGCTCAAGTCCCACCCACTTGTAACTGGCTCCGACCTCCGTTTACACCCTTCTCAAAATATCTGTTTTCCAGGCATGTTACCCGACCCAGAGAACACTCATATTGTGGTCAGCTGGATGATCGCTCACACCGTCACTATTGTCGCCGGCTTCATATCGTACCCGTTTGACACAGTGCGTCGCTCCATGATGATGCAGTCTGGACTTAAAGGAGGTATTGGCCACTTTCTATTCCATCTAAAATGGGTGTTTGGTCACTTTCAGTCTTAAATATAATCATGTTTTATGTTTTATTTTAGCTGATGTAATGTACAGTGGCAGCATTGACTGCTGGAGGAAGATTATGCGTAATGAGGGCCCAAAGGCCTTTTTCAAGGGCGCCTGGTCCAATGTGCTGAGAAGCCTGGGTGGATCCATCGTCCTGGTTCTCTACGACGAGTTCAAGAAGGTCATTTAAAGGGATAGTTCACTCAAAAATGAACATTTACTTATCCTCAAAGTGGTTATGAGTTTCTTTTTTCTGTTGAACACAAAAGAAGATATTTTGAAGAATGCTGAAAGCCTGTAACCATCGACTTCCATGCACCCTGTTCATATTTCCGGGTTTCTGAGTAACGGAAGTGGTCATAGTTGGTAAACTTAGAGAGCAGTGAATGGGAGAGATCAACAAATATTTTTTTACAATCCTATTTGCTGAAATATTAAAAGAAAAACTTTACGATGATGTTATCAAGGCTTAAAAAAAATTAATAAATAAATAGTGTGAGATTGATAATGGCAACCAGAAGAGAGAACAACGTCAAATTCACTGTCCCGCCTCCATACACTCTGCATTACAAACGCCTCGCATAAGCGGTAATTCATTTTTTTGTAATTTGATGCAAAGATGATATAATACATACAGAAATACATAGAAATACGTTTTTAAAAAAAACTTAATATTAAAAACATTCAAGGATTCAATAAAATATTCAAGGATTTAAGGATGCTGATGACCGTTACATGCGGTCTTGTGAAAAGGGTCCATAATAGGAACAACAAATCCCATGGAAGTCAATGGTTACAGGTTTCAAACATTTTTCTAAATATCTTCTTTTGTGTTCAACAGAATAAAGAAACTTAAGTTTGGAACACGTGAAGGGAGAGTAAAATGGATTTTCATTTTTGGGTGAACTATCCCTGTAAAACCTTCCCATTTGAGGAATTAAATAGTTTTGACCTTTGTACGGTGTGAATGGACTCTTTGTTTTGGCTCTGCTGGAATCTTTCATCTTGTGTTTGACTTATTGCACTTATTCTGTTATTATATCCATCCTCCTATCGATCTGTTTTTAATCATGCCTTGAATAAAGTCATCCTGTTGAACCTTCACTGTTAATATGATCTGCCTTTAAAACGAGTTATTTCTGCAATGTTGTGCTATGGTAAACTTCTATGAGTGTTTACAATTTATTGGCGACACTTTGTTTTTCAGCGTCCTTTTTACAGTGCAACTAATGATTTAAATAATATTAATGAATTACATGTACCTATTATTCATTCATTCATTTTCTTTTCGGCTTAGTCCCTTTATTAATCAGGGGTCGCCACAGCGGAATGAACCGCCAACTTATCCAGCATATGTTTTACGCAGCGGATGCCCTTCCAGCAGCAACCCATCACTGGGAAACATCCATAAACACTCATTCACACACATACACTACGGACAATTTAGCTTACCCAATTCACCTGTACTGCATGTCTTTGGACTTGTGGGGGAAACCGGAGCACCCGGAGGAAACCCACGCCAACACGGGGAGAACATGCAAACTCCACACAGAAATGCCAACTGACCCAGCCGGGGCTCGAACCAGCGACCTTCTTGCTGTGAGGCGATTGTGCAACCCACTGCGCCATCGAATTGCCTATGTACCTATTATTAAGGGTTAATTGCATGAAATCATGCATAATAACTGCTATAGTAAGTACCTGTGTAACAAGGACGCCTTATAATAAAGTTACAAACTACTTTATGGTGTCTTTGTTAAATTATACACTGAATTGGTCTATATTAATGTAGAGGATATAGGATTATTATTTGGTTCAGGATATAAGTGCATGTAATTATGCATAATTTAGGGTACCAAGGACACTGTTAGATTAAGTGTTACCAGAATATGTACATCATTGCATTAATAACACAATGTACATTGCTTGACTGGACATTCTCATGTGTAACCCAAAGCTATATTTTTACAAAAATGTCAAATATTTCCAAAATTCAGCAGAAATTGACCCATACACTCTCATTCACACACACACTCGTACACTACGGTCAATTTTAGTTTATTCAATTCACCTATAGCGCATGTGTTTGGACTGTGGGGGAAACCGGAGCACCCGGAGGAAACCCACGCCAACACGGTGAGAACA
>CAIGQW010053949.1:334280-360493 GCA_903798125.1 Danio choprae | reverse complement strand
CACACACACATACACACACACACACACACACACACACACAATGGGGCTTTTGTGTTAATCACAAGGCATCAGTGCATTGAAAAACACATTTTACCAAGCTGAATGATTTGCTAATATGAAGCATTTCTCATAAAGCTTTCTTCAAAAGCACTGCTGATAATGGATCTTTTGATCCTCGACTCAAATCATCAGTCATCAAAGTGCACGAGAAAATTTAGTAATTTGCAAAAAAAAAAAGACGTGCAGTAGCCTACAACGTATGAATAAATGTTTTTCATATTATTTGTTCACTGCTGATTAACGTCTAACATCTCAATCTCTGTTGTTTTGTTTTGCATCATTTATGAAAAAAATTAAATCCAGCAAGAACATTGTAAAATACCTTTTGACTCATGTTTGGATTGAACTGCCCAAAAAAGGGTGTAAAACTGGATTAAAATGCATAGAATAGTGACTCATGTGCACAGAATAGTGACTCATGTGACTCAACACTTATCAGAGTATTTGGTTCAGTCTAATAATCATAATGGGCAACACGGTGGCTCAGTGGTTAGCTGGTTCGAGTGTATGTGTGTGAATGAGTGTGTATGAATGTTTCCCAGTGATGGGTTGCGGCTGGGAAATAAATAGTTTGCAACCCTTTTCAGTGTATAGTTGCTATGGAAACACAACAACCATAGTAATATAAACAAGTTATCCAATACTGTAGTTTTCTACAACTATAGGCTATAGTTGTGCTACAGTACACTACAGTTTACTGTAGTAACAACTAGAGGATACTACAGTATTGATTACATTTGATCAGTTCACTATAGCTAATACTACGGTATGCTGGAGCGTTCATTGTCAAAGTGTTGTAAATACTATAATAAATGAGGTATAATAGACTTTACTGTTGTCTTTGTTCTCTATTTGCACCTGGGGATACTCATCCGGAGGCCTCTAGAGATTGTGCAGCGCCATTGATGTGGTCCAAGTCCTGTGAAGAGATGATGCCAACCATAGAGGACTTCTAGAGGTATCCATAATCCTGGACCAGGCCGTATCCTGAGCAGATGCTGTGGCGGTCATGGAGGGGTGGAGAGCATGAGACTGATTCCTGATAGACCCCAGTGTCTCTGCATTGATCTCGTGGGTCAGCCTGTACACCCGCCGGTGACCTATACTCACACCTGCCGTTCTCCACGATGGACATCCAGTGTTCTCCAGCCTCCGGCGCCTAGACTGCAGCTCTGCACAAGAGGCTTGGCCAGAGGAGAAATGGTCATGCCCAACTGAGCCTGGTCTCTCTTGAGGGTTTTTTTTCTTCACTTTTGTCAATTGGTGAAGTTTTGTTCCTCCATTGGCTTGCTTGGTTTGGGACTTGTGGAGCTGTGCATCGATGGATTTGCGCTTCAGTGTTTGGACTTTCAGCAGTGAAAATTAAACCACACTGAACTGAACTGAACTGAAGTTCAACTCTGAAAACTGGACTGACACAGTTTCAATTCACTAGAACTTCCATGCTACGCTGCTTTGACACAATCTACATTGTTCATTCATTCATTTTCTTTTCGACTTAGTCCCTTTATTAATCGGGGGTCGCCACAGCGGAATGAACTTATCCAGCATATGTATTACACAGCAGATGCACTTCCAGCCGCAACCCATTTCTGGGAAACATTCACCTATACCGCATGTCTTTGGACTGTGGGGGAAACCGGAGCACCCGGAGGAAACCCACGCGAACACAGGGAGAACATGCAAACTCCACATAGAAATGCCAACTGACCCAGCCGGGGCTCGAACCAGCGACCTTCTTGCTGTGAGGCCAATGTGCTATCCACTCCGCCACCGTGCTGCCTACATTGTAAAAAGATGAACTGAATTGAGTTGAATACTATAGTTCAAAAATGTTACTAAATGAGTATTTTTTTAAATTGTCAGTAATGGCCACATTATTTCAGATACGCCATAAACAACATCAGTCCTTCAGTTTCTCATTCACAGAACAGGACATGGCTCATGATAAACTGTTTTACATCATAAACACTTTCTGGTGAGATTGGATAGAGAAAAAGTAACTTAACTTTAATTTTACATTAATTTTACATTTGCCAATAGAAGGTAATAGCATTTACCCAGGTTTGAAATGATTTTAAAGGGGACCTATTATACAAAAATCACATTTATAAGTGGTTTAAAGACAGTGTTGTGGCAGCAGTGCGTGAACATAACCAGCTTCTAATGGTAAAAATTAATTAATTCTACTTTTTTATAATCACAGTTGATAAAAACAGTCTGCAGAAACACTTTGATTGACATTCTCCCTTTGTACGTGTCATCAGAGGGGGAAAGCCCCGCCCATTAGTGACCATCTCTCCCTCATTAGCATAAACAGCCCTGAGTGAGAAGCAGCAGTTGCCTATGCTGATGTATAGGAGTTTGTAGCTCCGCCCTCTTTTGAAAAGAGCACCTCATTTGAATTTAAAGCGACAGTCACCAAAACAGGTATTTTGAGCTAAACTGAACATAAACACCCTAGAGACTTATTTTACATCTTATAAAAAGGCAAATAACAGGTGCCCTTTAATAAAAAAACAATTGTACACTATACAGAAGCGTCCTTCAGTTTTCTGCCAAGGGAAAATCTTCCAGGTTAATTTAAAGGGATAGTTACACCCCCAAGAAATGTACTCACCATTCAGTCAGAACTGTAAGGATTTTCTTCCTTCTGTTGAACACAAAACAAGATATTCTGAAGAATGTCAGCCATTGACATTCATACTAGGAGCATACATGGAAGTCAATGGCTGTTTCTTCCCAGCATTCTTCAGTATATCTTCCATTGTGTTCAACAGAAAACTGGTTTTCACAAGACGAGTAAACGATGACTGAATTGTCATTTTGGGGCAAACTCTCTCCTTAATCTGGTTCAATATAATAACTGCCATTCAGTTTGATTGTGAAAGTCATTCCTCTCAGAAAGTGTCATCTCTTCTCGGAGGAGCACTGAAAGACAGCCTTTGTTTCCGTGGACGTCTCAAGTTATTTAAAAGCCTCCAGGATTCAGCAGCACTAATTAGAAGCAGGCATCGATCGAGACTATCAAAATCTGATGCATCTGTAACACAGAACACACACAAACTGCAAAACAACTGAGGTTATAACAGAGACACTTGCAGATTACTCTCCTGGATTTAGCTAAGAAGTGATTTATTGAAAAATAGTACCAAAATAGGCCACACAGTGTGGCCACAGCACTGTCGCCTCACAGCAAGAAGGTCGCTGGTTCGAGTCCCGGCTCGGCCAGTTGGCATTTCTGTGTGGAGTTTGTATGTTCTCCCCGTGTTGGCGTGGGTTTCCTCCGGGTGCTCCGGTTTCCCCCAAACACATGCGCTATAGGTGAATTAAATGAACTAAATTGGCCGTAGTGTATGAGTGTGTATGGATGTTTCCCAGCACTGGGTTGCAGCTGGAAGGGCATCCACTGTGTAAAACATATGCTGGAATTGTTGGCGGTTCATTCGGCTGTGGCGACCCCTGATGAATAAAGGGACTAAGCCGAAGAAAAAATGAATAAATTAACAGTAGCGAAATAATTGAGGCAACTTAAATATTATAATAAAAATAATTAAGTGCAGTTTTTCTTGTACTTTTACCAGGTAGTGTCATTATGAATACCAAATGAAATAATATAAAATTAACATACACATCAGACGTAACTTTGACTCTAGGTAGATGGTTGCAAACAATTTATCTGGCCTGAGAATATTCTGAAAGCGTAGCCCTATAAACATTTCTGGAGGTTGTGAATTATGTAGCCAGAAGTACGTAAGGCTGCATTTCGTCTTTAAAACGAACGCTACAGGGTGGTATGACACCGTTTCTGTTCGCGCTAGCAATTGACCGCTTACCTCCGTATGGACGGCTTTCCCGTTGTTACTAGTTTGTCCAGTAGCTCGCCATGTACGTCGGTGGACTTGAGACGCTTTGAGTCCGGTGAATAACGGTTCCAGAAAGCGGGTAAGACAAAAACAAAAGCCAAAAAATAAAATAAACAAGTAAATAACAGGGTGAGAATGTGGTAAAATCTGAAAACGTGGTAAAAATCAGGCGAGCGCTTTTCTTTTGCTGGATTGCTTTTAAAAACACTGTCGGTTGGGTTTAGTGAAGTGGGTGGGCGCTGGCCAATCGGTGCTTTTGAAAACACTATTGGTTGGGTTTAGGGAAGGAGGAGGGTGGGTCTGTCGGTCAGTCAGTCGACAGCGGCCTCTGGTGGATTTATGTGAGAACAGCAGACGAATGGCACTCGCGAGAGAAATTTGAGATCTGAAAAAGCGTACACAGCGCCCTCTGGTGCAAAAAAACTGCAAAACCATGTAGCTCCTGGGATGTATTTGGCGCTCTCCAAAAAATGTATATGGGTACGTTTTCAGAATGAGCCTGGGTTGGAAAATATATCTGAGAAAAACAGTTGGCAACCAAGCAGCTGATGGAAGCCAGTGTTTCCCATTGGCTGTTTGTTTGTCAGAAACGTCTCTTCTTTCTCTCCTTCTTCTGATTGGTTGAACTCTGGCAGTGATGTTGGACTGAACTGACAGCTGACCTTTTCTGCACATTCTGCATGTCATAAAGTGGACAATGACGAAACGCCGTCTGCATCCCATGAGCCTCTGCACTGATTCCTGTCCAGCGCAGTCTGCTGCTTTGCTCTAGTCTTTTCTGCAATAGCAATAACTGATAATAAAGTAACATTTTATATTCGTACTTTCCAGTCACTTTCCTGTCACAGTGATATGAACACTGACCCACAATCCACCAATGGCTGCACTGCAAAAACAAAATGCTGTTCTTACTTAGAGTTTTTGTGTTGTCTCTAGTCTAAACATCTAAAAATGTAGATGATTTAATGTATATATTATAGCGGTGTACAGTATATCATTTAAATATGACATGCATATGTACAATATCTCCATTTTTTATTATTGTCATGATTTTCTTTTCTAATTTGCATTGTTCAAATTGTTTATGAAACGAAATAAAAATAAAAGTCGTAAAAAAAATATCAAAAACTTAATAAAATAATAAAAATAAAGTAAAAAATAAGTGAGTTTTTCTTCAAAACACACTAAATTATCTGCCAATAGGGTAATATCTCGGCACAATCCAACCCGCTCTTTAAGATCTCAAAACTCAGGGCTTCTGGTAGTACCCAGAATAGCAAAGTCTACTAAAGGAGGTCGAGCCTTCTCATATATGGCTCCTAAGCTCTGGAATAGCCTTCCTGATAATGTCTGAAGCTCAGACACACTCAGACACAGTTAAAAACTTGATTAAAGACCTATCTTTTTAGTAAAGCATACACTCAATGCATCACATAATGGTATGATGCATGAGTGTGTGCTCCATACAGGTGAGTGGGCTTGACAAACCACCCATAGGACACACTCCTCCTGTCTTTGTTAGAAATACTTATATGCTTTATATATATATGTTTGTTTCTGTGTTTGTTTATATAACTCCAATTTTATTTATAGCACTTCATTTTCACATTGATATTTAATATATCTTGTTCAAATACACTATGAACAGCAGCAATGCTAATTATTTTCTTTGTTGTCCATTTACACATGGCGATGCCCATCCCCAAGCTTCTAGATTGTGCAGCGCCACTGATGGGATCCAAGACCTGTGAAGAGATGATGCCAACACTCGAAAACTTCGAGGACAACACATACACTTAATACACAAGTACACTTCATTAAACATGTACACATAGTCATCACCTTTACTCACTGTCCACTTTATTAGGTACACCTGTCCAACTGCTTGTTAACTCTAATCAGCCAATCACATGGCAGCAACTCAATGCATTTAGGCATGTAGACATGGTCAAGACGATCTGCTGCAGTTCAAACCGAGCATCAGAATGGGGAAGAAAGGTGATTTAAGTGACTTTGAACGTGGCATGGCTGTTGGTGCCAGACGGGCTGGTAGAAACTGCTGATCTACTGGGATTTTAGCACACAACCATCTCTAGGGTTTACAGAGAATGGTCTGAGGAAGAGAAAATATCCAATGAGCGGCAGTTCTGTGGGTGCAAATGCCTTGTTGATGCCAGAGGTCAGAGGAGAATGGTCAGACTGGTTCTAGCTGATAGAAAGACAACAGTAACTCAAATAACCACCCGTTACAACCAAGGTCTGCAGAAGAGCATCTCTGAACACACGCCCAACCTTGAGGCGGATGGGCTACAGCAGCAGAAGACCACACCGGGTGCCACTCCTGTCAGCTGAGAACAGGAAACTGAGGCTACAATTCACACAGGCTCACCAACATTGGACAATAGAAGATTGGAAGAACGTTGCCTGGTCTGATGAGTCTCGAATTCTACTGCGACATTCGGATGGTAGGGTCAAAGTTTGGCATCAACAACATGAAAGCATGGATCCATCCTGCCTTGTATCAATGGTTCAGGCTGGTGGTTGTGGTGTAATGGTGTGGCGGATATTTTCTTGGCACACTTTGGGCCCATTAGTACTAATTGAGCATCGTGTCAACGCCACAGCCCACGTGAGTATTGCTGCTGACCATGTCTATCCCTTTATGACCACAGTGTACCCATCTTCTGATGGCTACATCCAGCAGGATAACGCGCCATGTCATAAAGCACGAATCATCTCAGACTGGTTTCTTGAACATGACAATGAGTTCACTGTACTCAAATGGCCTCCACAGTCACCAGATCTCAATCCAATAGAGCACCTTTGGGATGTGGTGGAACGGGAGATTCGCATCATGGATGTGCAGCCGACAAATCTGCAGCAGCGTGACGCTATCATGTCAATATGGACCAAAATCTCTGAGGAATATTTCCAGTACCTTGTTGAATCTATGCCACGAAGAATTAAGGCAGTTCTGAAGGCAAAAGCGGGTCATACCCGGTACTAGTAAGGTGTACCTAATAAAATGGCCAGTGAGTGTATGTCTTATATTTGATTGTAACTTAATTTGATTGTAATGCAAAATGTGCACCTTTTGTAAAGCTGCTTTGAAACAATAATTATTGTAAAAAGCGCTATACAAATAAGCTTGAATTGAATTTTGACTTATTATTTCTGAAAACAAAACAATATTGCTTCTTGATTTAAGGATTATTTGATATTTGGACTAGAAACAACTCAAAAACTGAAACAAAAAACATTTTTTTTGCATTCTGTACACTTGATGTGATAAAGCTGATGTGAAAGCTCAAAATGAACCAATCAACAGATATAAATATCATAATAAACAGGAAGTAGGCCTTTTTTAATAACACAGCCGCAGGTCTCAGAAATAAAAACACGAATCATCCCGTCCTTTAATGTACAGGAAAGTACTATTTTTTTTTATTCCTTCATATTCAAACTTCACAAACAGAGTGAACTTACAATACCTCAGAGAGTGAAAATTACAAAAAAAGGTGCTGGTAACATTTACAAAAAAATCATCCTTACTTTGCAACAATCAGTTATTCTTCCACTCTTTTTTTTTTATAGTTTTTTTTTTTTAGTCTTTTGCATTAAGGCTTAATACTTCTGTATAAAGTATATGCAAGTCTTCACAGTTTTTCGAAAAAAGTCACAATATTATGTAACATAATGAAGCTTTTACGGCTATTTTCTGTTTAATAACAAATACACATCACTGGTAAATATACGTGAAAATACAGGGCTTACTGTAAAATGGCAAGTAATGATACTGTTTGCTGAAATATTTCTTTTTTTTTTTCTCTCTCTCTCTAAACACGTTTGTAAGAAAGGTTACATGAGATACCATTGAAATAACTGAAGCAGAAGGAAAAAGGAAAAAGGAAACAAAAGAAGTAATAATAAAACGTACACAAAAAAAAACACACAAGGGAGATCGCCTCCGAACTTTGGCACATCCCTTTAAATATTTCTCACAAAATATTTTCACGAAAGGTTTCGCTTGTTTTTTTTAAAAAATGTTTTCAATTCAAATCATATCCATGGAAGTTTAGCAAAAAACTGGCATAAAGTGAAATCATGCTGTGTAGTAAGGTGCTAAATTAGAGATATTACAAAAGCCTGTCCGTTTCCGACAGGAAGAGAATAAGGTGCATCTGTAAGACTGAAAAGCATGTAGGCCTTTAATAAAATAAATTACAAATGCAACACAAAGAAAACAGCACAAAAGAACCAATAGTCTTGAGGCGACCTCATGAACTCATGCACTCCCACCGAATTGTGACAGTCTTTTTTTTTTTTTTTCCACAGACGCATGTTAAATACTCCAATAGTGTAGTATATGGTATGAAATTGTTGGTATTTCTAATAAATATGGAATATGCCACTGCAATAGACACATGTTGATGTCGTTTGATCGGAACTAAACAACAAAAAAAAAACGAAACATCGGAGATATTATTTCCGGGGATTTCCTATAAGCTGCGCTAGTTCAACAAAAATGAAAGACACAAGCTCTATCTCTAGAACTTACCAAGGAGAACCCTCATGCATACTGCTAAAGTGACGCGACAAGCTTGCTCAAATAACCAACAGCACGAAAGCAATTTGGTTTTTAGTGCAAACACAACTGGCTGGCTTCAGCTTCTTAATAAAAACAAGCTCACCGAGAAGATTATACATGAAGGCACATACTTACGCTTCCTCTAACACATATCGAGACGGACTGCAACACCTTTCAACAACACCACCACCACGAAGCGGGAAAGCCACTATATTTCCAGAAACCAAAGACCATCAGCACGTATGATTGCTAGAAGTTATTATATACCCATCACTTAGTTAAGAGACGCTTGGATGTGATGACTTTGTGTGTGTGTGTGTGTGTGTTTAAAGTCTCTGATTGATGAAACAATGACGAAACATCTTTCGTTTAAATAACGTCCCAGAAACACGGGCAACTAAATCGATGGTTAAATTTATGATGTCATAAGCAGTAAGTATATGTTTGTACTCAGTCTCCGACTCCTGGATCTCTTGGACTATTTCATTAGTGTTTGTTGAAACACCACAGGATTAAAAAAAATGATAAAAATAATGCGTCTTCATGTTTCTGGGACAGCCTGCCGCCTTCGCTTTTCCTCAGAGCTTGTAGGAAACAAATAGTACAAATGATTGTTCAATCACAAGAGGAAACAGGAAGCATACAAGTAAATGTACCTAAAACATCGCAGCAAGCGCTTTTTTGTGCGTTTAATAGACGTCTATTAGACATCCACATACAGACGTCTTGGCTAAAACAAGGCTAAAATTTGTCAGTGAAAATCTAATAGACGGGTCCAAAATACACTAGTCAGGGACATTTTTGGACTATTTTAAGGGATATTTATTGTCTCTTGCTTTTAATTAGCAAGTGTTTTCAAATAATTTGGCATGTGGTGTTTCATTTTTGTGACTTGAGAAGTACTGTCTGTGTACTTTTATCTTTCTATTTATTTCTTTGTACAGCACTTTGGGCAATATATGTGCCATTTTAGGACACATGTATATTACACACACACACATATGTATGTATATTGTGATGGCTTTTCTAAAAATGAATGCCACTAATTGTTCAATTCCTGTGTTTTGCTGCCAAAAATCTTATCAATTTTTTCATTTGTTTTTAGCTTAAGAACCATTGGACTAGATATCAAATAGACAGGAATGAATGACTACACTATTTGGTGTCTAGCCTTATTTCTGGACTATTGTTGGGGGCTACTGTTTCCATTCCAATATGCAAATTTTCCACTGTTTTCAAACGTAAACACACGCTTGACGAACGTGAGTGATTGCGTCTCGCTTTTCTCCAGCGTCACATTTTTAAAACATTATGTCAAGTTAAAAGAATATCAAATTTGACACTCAGCGCCACTCATCAATATCAGTTCCAAAGCAGTGGACCAATCAAAATCAAGTGTTGTGAGTTTCAGTTTGACAACGGTTTCATTTGACCTCTACCATCTTAACGTCAAATAAAACAGCTGTCATGCCAACTCGTAAACAGAAACTCACAACACTTGCCCCGCCTCTGAGTTCTTCTGATTGGTCCACTGCTTTGGAACTGATATTGATGAGTGGCGCTGAGTGTAAAATGTTAAATTATTTAACATTATTTAACATTTAAAAAGTGTGGCGATAAAAAAAAAGCGATACTCGATCACTCACCTCTGTCAAGTGTGTGTTTACATTTGAAAACAAAAGAATATTAGTACATTGGAATGGAAACAGATTGGTTTTTAACGCATTTTTAAACACAGATGAAATCTGTGTGAATGGCATCAATTCGATTTTACAGACAGCTCAAATTTAGCCTTGATTTAGCCAAGATGTCTATGTTTAGATGTTTATTAGATGTCTATTAAGTACAAAATTGCTTGGCGGGCCGGACATCTTATATGTACTTTTTAAACAGTATATATTTCCAACTTTACGGCCTCGGCATCCTCACACATCTTGTGACCGTATGAACAAATAAAGCAAAACACAAATTTTCAAGACAATTTAAGAGCACAGAAAGCTTTCGTCGTTGTACACGGTTGGTTCACGTTCATGTTTAAGTGTTCTATTGCTATTTATCGAAGAAGACAAAGAATAATTTTAGTGCAAAAATTCTTTTCTGGCTTGATAAGTGGTATTTGGGTTTAGGTCAACGAGGATTGCTACAGGGATCAACTGTGGCTCGCGCTCAGTGGTTTCTCTCAGGTTTTTTGTTATCTGAAGTGGTTCGTTTTTTGACATTTAAGGATTTGTAATAACATTCTGACTTTTTTGGGGGAAATAAATTAGACAACTATGATATTAGGGTAAATAAATACTGATTTTTTCCCCTACTAAAATTGGCTCAATATAATTGTAGGGACAGTTGAGTGTAGACAATCCTGTTTAGCTGAAAAAACTGGATGTGTTGGGTGTAAAAGTCATGTATGCTGTGCTGCTTTGTGTTCATGAAAGCCCTATACAAATCAAATCGCGAAATTTGACTTGGCTTGACTGGTGTCTCACAAATAACTTTCAAAAATGTCTCACAAATTGTTCAAAATTCATTCTAGTCCAGTGTTTGACATAAAAATAAAACAAGATGGCCTCGTACGCACACTAAAAACCTTATTCTATATCTCTAAACAGCAGGTATTGTAAAGCAAACAAATGTTTTTTTTTTAGGTTTTTGTTTTTCACGACAATAATAGAAAGTGGATTTAAACACAAATGCAGATTTCATTTTTAAGGTCGCTTGAATACTGTAGGATGTTTTTTTTAATACCTTTACTACAACAGCTCAACTGAGTTCACTCTCAGTCTGAATATTTCAATATGAACCAAACAAAAAGATAATGAAGTTTGTGAAAATAAATTATGTGCTAGTGCAAGAATAAAACAAGGCTTAAGATATGGCTTTAAACTGTGAAAATACCAAATCTTTTTTGAAAACATTGATTTGTAAGTCCGCTAGTTTCTAACGTAATCTGTTTATAGCACAAAACAATGCGTCTTTCTAATGCATATCTACACCTACTGAGCTAAATAAGCTATTAAAGTATCCCATGGCATATTACTAAATGATCTATTTGTCAAGGGGTTAAATGCTACAATGATATGAGCATTTCCATCCAAATGTTCACATTACACATTTATTTATTAATTTTTTACATTGATTATACGATATCACAATATTTTACAGTGAAAAATGGGAATTTGGTCCTTGAAGGTAAAACGGTGGTGCATTTTTCTTGCGTGTTTCCAAAGAGTCTTATCATTTAATATCTTGTTGAACGTATGGAAAATGTGTTATACAGCAGTTTTGGTAAATTAACCGCTTTGAAGCAAAAGAACTTGGTCCAAATAACAAGTGAATCTTAACGTCCATTGCACAAAGCAGAGAAGCTGAAATAAAAATGAAGAAAGAGGAGAGAAACAGCGCATCGGTTTATCTAGCTTGATGTTTGCTTGACGTTGCCGAAGCTAATAACATTGAGCAAATAATTAACTCTAGAATTGGAGGGAAAAAGTATTTAAAAGAGTCACAGTGGAATAAAAACAATGAGTTTTTGTGTTATCATAGCGTATAATGAAGTGTATTTTAGTCAAAATCAGTTTGTGGATGTTTTAAAGATTGGGTTTCTGTTGAGATCGAGATATAATTCTTTGGCGTTAACAGAAACTTGGTTGTGGGTAATAAGTTATATAGTCAAAATAATATATATTTAAAAAAAATCAAATTTAATGTTCGAATACATTTTGGAGCTTTGGAATAACTAATTAGTTTTCTTTGTGTTTCTTAAGCAACATCACATTTGGTACAATAAGAATGGTCAAGGTTTCAACGCAATCTACACTCAAAAAATTACTTTTGCTGCTTGTTCAAACTACTTAATTAAAATGAGTTGAAACTACTTAATTCTTAAGTTTTTTGGGGGGGACAAACTTTATGTTTTATGATCGAGCCCCTTAAATTTGTAAAAACAATTAAGTTAACTTAGGGTGTACTCACACTAGGCTATCCGAACCATGCCTGGGCACGTTTCCCGGTTTGTTTGACAAGTGTGAGTGCTCCGAATCAGCTGCCACCTCCTAATACATGCAGCACGATGATTTTATGAAAGTTTATGAGCGTCAAAAGTGGTGGATCTGTTCAGTAAAAGATTTGACTGTGTGTCACTGCATCCCAAACTACTTAAAATAGTACAAAACAATATAACTAAAGTGGGGGCGTCATGGTGATGCAGTGGGTAGCATGATCGCCTCACAGCAAGAAGGTCGCTGGTTCGAGCCTCGGCTGGGTCAGTTGGCATTTCTGTGTGGAGTTTGCATGTTCTCCCCGTGTTTGTGTGTGCTTCCTCCGGGTGCTCCGGTTTCCCCCACAAGTCCAAACACATGCGCTATAGGTGAATTGGGTAAGCTAAATTGTCCGTAGTGTATGTGTGTGAATGAGTGTGTGTGGATGTTTCCCAGTGATGGGTTGCAGCTGGAAGGGCATCCGCTTGAGATCGCTTCTCTTATGTTAAACTTAACAGTCGCATCATCGATGACGCAAGCGTGCTCAGGCTCGGAAGGTAAAATTGCAGTGTGAGTGCAGGCCGAGGGGCAGAGGGGAGGGAGGACAAGCGCGCTTCAGCACGGTTCAATGCAACCATGCCTGGTGTGAGTACGCCAATCGATTTGTGTTGGTACAACAGGAAGGAATTGTGTGGAACCCAACATTTTAACGGCAAGTGACGGCAATTCGTAACTTTTTTATTTAACTGTGAATTCATATGAATTTGTATTTTCTCTTTCTCCAATGAGGGGTAGGCTTAGGGGTGTTTTTATTTGATTAAATCATACATTTTCACTTGAATTAGCCACTTTTCGGAAAATGCGTAAAATAGTGGTTTCCTCGTTAGTCTTTTTTAAACAAAAAACAAAAATCGTTTTCTCATATAAACGCTGTAATTAACTTTCAAGTGGCCCCAAACATCAATGTTCAAAAGAGTATTGACGACTTTCGATATTAAAATCAAAGATTTTAACGATGGCAGAAATAAAGTCTAGGGCTTTCATAGTATTGCGTGTGTGCGTGTGTGTGTGTGTGTGTGTGTGTGTGTGTTATGTTTGATTTTTTGCTAAATAATTTGAGGGAATAAATGTATGTGTTAAAAATATAAGTAAAAAAACAAGGACTCTGGAGTGTTTAAGGGTGCGATGATTGCTCAAATCTACATTAAACTCACTTTTTGAATGTTTAGACATTATTAGTGCTTAAAGCAACAAGTGTGTAAACAGTTAAAAATCTTTAATTGTATGTTGAAGTAATGGAGGAAATCGAAACAAGTATCTAGTATCAGTTAATACGGAAATCAAACCACGCTGTTAACCTTTGGAATGGACAGTTATTCAGGATTATAATTTCGATACTTGCTCTGCTGCGGGACTGAAATCCTATTTTTGTTAAACTCTGTAAAGCATTTATTGAAACAGGCTCATTTTGAGAGGTATCGCTAAAGAGTTAAGCGTATTGTTTGTTTATCTGTTTGTTTGCTACACCAATCTGTATTCACTAGTTGTATATCTGCAAGAAAGGAAAACGAATATGTAAATTTGCCTAGTTTACAGTCAATGGTAATTGAAAGTGTAGCGGTAAGAAGTTTCTACCAAAAAATAAAAGAAGAAAAACGTGTCTGTAGTCGAGCTGATAAGGTACTGTTAATGAATGTCAGGAAAGACGGTGCTGAAATCTTCTCAATAAATCAACACTTCTCGTCATATTCTCCTGTGAAATGCTCATCTGTTTCTGAACGTCATTGTAGCGAACCACCCACAGATTTGTATCATCTTTTCCACAAAACACTCTGCTGGATTTAATGCAGAAGTCAAATTGTGTAGCGATATTGGTCTTAGAAATGGAAAAACCCATCTCAAATCACCAGTAACAGCAGCGGCTCAATCAAAATGTGCAACAAGAACGCCTTAAATTCCAGTTTATGTTTTTATTATATGTTTTTAAATTCAGAAATTCAAAACAGAATGAGGCAAACTCATAAGAAAATAGTATACAAAGTCGGAAGAGCAAAAATATGTTAGGCATATTATTCATTCATTCATTTTCCTTCGTCTTAGTCTCTTATTTATCAGGTGTCACCACAGCGGAATGTGCTGGAACTATTCCAGCATATGTTTTACGCAGCGGATGCCCTTCCAGCCGCAACCCAGTACTGGGAAACACCCATACACACTCATTCACACACACTATGGCCAATTTAGTTTATCCAATTCACCTATAGTGCATGTGTTTGGACTGTGGGGGAAACCGGAGCATCCGGAGGAAACCCACGCCAACACAGGGAGAACATGCAAACTCCACACAGAAATGCCAACTGACCCAGCCGGGACTCGAACCAGCGACCTTCTTGCTGTGAGGCGACAGTGCCTCCACAAAATTTCAACTATTTTTCCATGACATATTCATTGAGGTGTACTAATTTCTGCACCGTGATCTTAAGCTATTTTGTTAGATTAGTTCCAGTTTTGGCTTTAGTACTGACTAATATTGTATTTACGCAAATATCTTATTGTATAGCATCCTATAAAAAGTAATAATTTAATAAGAGAGATCTTTAAGGACGTCCCAGCAGGCTCACAATATCATAAGACATTAATATTAGGTTAGATTTAGGTTGTGACGTCAGGTGACCAAAATTTCATGTCTAGTCAGCGTCTAAGGACAATGTTATTTTGACGGCCAAAAATACGTATAACGACGTCAAATGACATTGATATTTGGTTGATTTTAGGTTGTGTTGGAAAGTGACCAACATCCGTCGAGCCAACAACCTAAACATTTATTCATCAGGTATGGCAACCAAAATCCCACATCTGATAGACGTCATAGTGGTAACATCCCCACAACGTCTAGCTGTAACATCATTAGACGTTGATATTTGGTTGTTTTTAGGTTGGACGTTGGACATTGTCGTCGGCCTGATGTTGGGTTCTGACGTCATGCAACAAAAACAAAATGCAACGTCCCCACAACGTCAATCTGACGTCATGTTGACATCCTGTGCCTGCTGGGGTGTACTCATTTATGCTGGGCACTTATTATCTGAAAACAAAAATGCATCTAATAAGAGGAAAATGAAGATATTTTTCATCTGATTTAATAATATATGAATAATGTATTCAGAAACTGTTCATTATGACAACATTATGGCCAAGCACTGTAGTACACTGCAGAAAATATCTGTAAATTGGCAGCTTTCCATATTTTGTGATTCATATTTTTATTTTTCCTAGTTTATTTATGCGCTTGAATTGCATTATGGGAGCTTGATCTTTCTTCCAACAATGTTTAACCTTCATTCATTCATTCATTTTCTTTTCGGCTTAGTCCCTTTATTAATCTGGGGTCGCCACAGCGGAATGAACCGCCAACTTATCCAGCATATGTTTTACGCAGCGGATGCCCTTCCAGCTGCAACCCATCTCTGGGAAACATCCATACACACCCATTCACACTCATGCACTACGGACAATTTAGCCTACCCAATTCACCTGTACCGCATGTCTTTGGACTGTGGGGGAAACCGGAGCACCCGGAGGAAACCCACACCAACACAGGGAGAACATGCAAACTCCACACAGAAACGCCAACTCCACATGTTTAACCTTAAAAAGTAAAAAAAAAGACTTTTATGAACATTTTTAATAGTTTAAAGTGATATATTGTCTGGGTTGGTGCTGTATATTACAGTCCAAAAACCTTGCTATAAACTGCAAGTACATTTTCTGTTATTTTACAGAATTATTTCTCTTTATTTTATTATTTCTTATACATTATATTACTTCAAACTACTAAAATCTCAATAAAAGTCAACTGTAGAGTTAAATTTTCAACATCAAAAGTCGACAGAGCAGAGATCGACATCCCATAATGCAATTCACAACCATAAATTAACAGAAAACACAAAATACGGTTAATAAACATATTTTTTTTTTACAGTGTAGCAGGAAAATGCCCCTAAAAACACTTTTAATGGTGATCTGAGATGGCACAAACCAAACTCGACAAACAGAACAGACGGATTCATTTCTGTGCGTACAGAGGTTGTGGAAGATGGAGAGAAAGCCCCCCCTAAAAAAAAAAAGAGTCATCAATCCTCACATCACAGCCCAACACAAGCAGCACCATCTGTCCCTCGATCCACAGGAACGTAAATACAATCCAGCAATTTTGGCCTTTTAGCAAACTGTGGGTGTCGCTAAAAGCATGCAAACTATCCTCAATCCAAATCCCAAGAAAACGCCACCCTCAACATGCAAAGAGAAGAGCACGCTGGTGTTTTCCGGTTCAGAAGAAGCAAACAAAATCATGCATGTCACTTGTGTAGTCAGCGTCATTATTAAAAGTGTGATTAGTAACTGCGGTATCTACTGTATATATATATCTATATATATACACACACACTCACACAAATATATATGTATATATATATATATTCAATCTAAAGATATTTTACGTCTGCTTGCTTCTCCTGTTAAAATCTGTGTTGTGTTTTGTCCAGTAAATATATACGCTTCTGGAAAAAAAAAACGAACGAACAACGAACAAACTCTGTAGTCATAAATAGAGTAAATGCTTTTGTCTTTGGATTTGAGCCTATGATACAAGCGAGAAGAATATCATATAATCAATAGTGAATACCATTCAGTGCTGTAACGCGGAAAGAGAAGTGTGTAATCACGAGCATGCGTACATATCCAAGCTCTGGCGGAGGAGAAAGCAAACAAAAAAAGGAAAGTCAATTTGGTATTGAACGTATGATATGGTAAAAACGGTATTCATTTTCTGTTATATTCCTCGAAAACACACTTGTGATTTTGCGCTCTAATGCTAAAAAACCTCACCCTCAGACAGCAAAAGCTTATCACAGAACAACAATGACCTCTTTTTCACATAAAACCATCGCAATATTGATTACGGTGTACACGATATCATGTCGATTATGTATAACAACAATTGCTCAAAAAGCATATTAAACATCTCTGAAAGGAAAGACGTCGTCATCTCAAGCAAATTCAGCATCTGTAGGAAAGAAGAGAGGAAGAATAGAGTAGGAAGAACGTTTTTTTTTTTTTCTCGTTGTTTTTTTTTCCCCCCCGTTCGCATACGTAAACGTCCAATAAACTGCATACTGAAAATGCAGACATTTTCAACAGGGCATTAAAAATACGCAACTTATAAAATTCTAAAGGCAGGTTGGAAAAATAGGAAATTAAAACATATGCATTATTATTATTATTATTATTATTATTAATTTTGACAGGGGCACTTTGGACACAATATAGCATTGTATATTGTAGTATAAAACGAGCTTCATTTTGGTGATTTCAGGGGTTAAAACACAATAAAACACCCTTACTTATTAGTGGTCCTTCAAATGTTTCCTTTTTTTATGTGTGTGTGTGTGTGTGTGTGTGTGTGTGACCTTTCAGATCTATTTTGTAATTATTATTGCTGGTAGTCCTCATACTTGCCTCATAGAGGGATCTGTCGATATCTATGTATGCGTGTATGTGTGTGTGTGTGTGTGTGTGTGTGTCATTTTTCAGGCAGTGATTGTTTTGTTTTTTACGGTTTTGTGAAGTATTATTATTACAGAATAAAAATAACAGTATTATTGTGAGCTTTATTAAGCTTGGATCTGTAAGAAAGAGGCACTTCATCATTTTTGTTTTTTTGTTTTCTTCTACAAAGGAGAGGCATTGTAAAACTCCACATGTACAGTGTTAGGTGTTGTTTTGGTTACAGTACTATCTGTTGTAGATGCTGATGAAGACATGGATACTTTATCTCGTTTTGGAATTACTCTGTTGAGAAGATTAAGTCTTTGTTTTGTTAGAGGAAATGAAAAAGGAACTGCACGATGAAAGATTTCAGTGCAGCTGGCTGTTTTCAAAATGGAGATGGGTTGCAGTTTTTCCTACCAAAAATCCAGATTTGTTACAGGATGCGCAATATATTTCTGTATGTTACTGTATGAAAAAAGCGTAGTCTCTGAGCGTACGATAAAACCAATCATTCAACTCTGTTAAGCGAGCAAAAACGACAAACAAATTGCTCCTACATAAATATCGGTGATGTCTTTTCCAACGTTGTTTTTTTGTTTTCTGTGCCCACAAGCCTATACTCTAGGAATAGATATTTTTTTCTTTATAAATTAAGAATTAAAAAAATGTACCTTTGTTAAAAAGCAAGGAGAAAAGGTGGTAGTCCTACGGCAAAAACAAAACAAAACAAACTTACTCTAATAGCGAAGAGAAGGCTGTATCTATACTGTACACTGAAGAAAAATGAATATGTATTGTAAAATTACCATTCTGAAGCAGAATCAAAAATAAAAGCTACTCTACATGTAAATATATACTGTAAGTAATGTAAAAAGTCTATCTGAACTACCCATAGAAGTGATCGTCATAGTGCTTTTGAAGAAACGCCGTCCAGTCTAGATGCAATGGATATTAGACTATGACACTGAAGCTTCTGAATTGTGTCTAAACATTATTTTCGTGCAGACTTTTTTTTTTCCTTTTTTTTTTTTTTTACACTTTCACAAACTACACAAGTTTGGCTAAACGAAGTCTCTGTGAAATAAAAACTCTTATTATTATTATTATTTTTTCTTCTTCTTCTTCTCCATTGTAGTTGCTGTTTTTCCTTTTTACATATGAACAAACACAGAGTAACAGTAATATCGGACACTAAAGCCTCATAGCACTTCAACACGAGCGAGATGAGACGGCTTTCGGATATGAAGCCTGTGACGCTGTCGCGCAAAATGCGTGGTTATGAATCCATACCAAGATGAGAAGAGAAATTAGCAATTTTGCATGTAGCTATTCGCCTATGTCCTTCATAACCATCACCAGACAACTGTCCAATACTGTATTGCAAGGTCGCTTTTTTTTCTCTCTGCCCTTCTCTTAAATATATATCCCTTGTGTAGAATAAACTGCAACAGCACCGTCACAAGCAATAGTGCATTTGGTTGCTTGATTCAAACATGATTAAGGCTATCTGTAAAGACACAGCTGATGGCCAATGTAGCTTTTTTTTTTATTTGCCCCCCCCCCCCCCCCAAATCAATATTATTATACTGAGTGAACTATTTTTAAGTGATGTTGATTTATCTGCTCTCATTGGGTGCTTAAATTCTAATTTATGGCTGGCCGATTAATCGAAATCATGCACATCTTGTCAGTGAAACACAGTTCTGTGATTAGCAGTAAATCTCCTCGGAAGGCCAGAGGGAAACACCCATGAAGAAAGAACCCAGGAAATCCCAGAGCGTTGCATTATAGACAGAAGATTTAACTGCTTCAATTGATTCTGTGTGACTAATAATCAGAATCATCTCACAGAAGGATTTATTTCAAACACTAGACTTAAGCTATGAAGTAAGTTCGGAAAACGCTATTAAAGGTGGTAATTTCAGATGTAGCAGCATTTACAACACAGACTGTCATTGTCAGCTGAACAGCTGTCATTATCACAGAATGAATAACTCGATTTTGAACATGATTTTTGCATAGCTTGTCAGTGAACTATGACTCTGTAATAAATGCTGCATTAGAAAGCATGTGCTAGAGATTTACTAGAACCGGCTTTACTGACAAAGGGGCCGTTCACATGTTGCTTCTTAAACTGCGTTGAAATTAAACTGTTTGCTAAATTTAATGCGCTTCTGTGGCGTCTGCTAAGCAACCATCAGCCACAGCAACCTTTGCTGTTGCTCTAATACAGTGGTTCTCAATTCCGGTCCTCAGCCCCCCCCCCCGACCTGCATATTTTGTATGTCTTCCTTACTTAAAACACCTGATTCAGATCATCAGCTCGTTGCCAGAGAGATCCATGAACTGATCCTTATGTCTCAAATAAGACAGAAATACAAAATGTTCAAGGCAAGGGGGCTCGAGGACCGGAATTGCGAACCACTGCTCTAACAAGAGTTTTACTTATGGAGAAAATTGTATTAAATCTTTTGGGTGCTCAGCGTTTGTGTGACGTTATTACGGAAATGTACATATTCCGATACATGTGTGAAGCTGATTGGTTGGTTCTTGTCATATGACATGCAGTGCACTTCTGAAAAATTGCGTCGCTCCATAATTGCGCGTGCATGCGGCACATCTCCATTTAAATGAACAAACTTGAGCACACAATGGATGCGATATATGAACGGCCCCAAAATGTGCATGAAAATGGCCTTTGATTAACTGAACTGATCCTAAATTTGGGAACTGACCCTAAATTTGAATCCAGCAAAACTCTAAATGGATAAAACCGGGTTTGACCGTACCGCCACCATCACCAAAAATCCTAACCAACAAAAAGCATTCGCTCCTCAACACAACTGCTCCAGCAGTTAGGCCAAATTGTAGCACCAGATGCAGACCCCCCCCCCCCCCAAAGAATAAATAAACAGATCTGAAAGTTGTTTCAAGATGATCAACAAAAACGCATATGCTAGTCCAAGGAACTCCTCAGACCGACACAAGCTTTTTCAGCATAATCGATTAAAATAGAAGTTTGGTCTCGAAGCTCTGGAGAATGATAGAGAATATTCAACAGGCGCGTTTTGCAGATCACAGATCATACCACTCTGACTTCAAGAGAGGGCCTTAACAGCATCATGTTCCTGGTGTTGCTAATCGCAGGGAATATAAATGATTGTTCTCGAGAAGGTCACCGAATGCACTCTAAGTATGTAAAAGAACGTGTTGTCACTGTTGCCGTACCTGTACTGCATATTGCAAAGGAAGCCCTACAGTTCAGGCGTCACGAATTGTACAGCACACACATAGAGAGACATACCAGAGGAATATACACACACGAACACACATGCTCATACAAACACATACGCAAATGTGCTCGACCCCTAGACAGCACTAAAAAGCTTTGCACAACGACCCTCTCGTAGAAACGTACTTGTTCTAAAAGACATTTATCATATATTGAGGCACACACTACAATTCTTTTTTGTGGTTTTGTGATTTTTTATGGATTTTTTTGTTTCTTATTTGTTTGTTTTTTTGTGTATTTTTTGTTTTTTTTTGTTGTGTTAAAGTTTGGTATGAATGAGAAGAAAGCCGAGCGTTTGCTTGGATGAATTTTGAACTGCACTGGGGTGGTGTGGGGAAAGGGATGGAAGTGGTGTAAGCGATACAAAGCGATACGTTAGGATCTGACCAGGGATAAGCTCACGATGGTTTCAATATAAATAAAGAAAGACGAAACGAAGCTTGCATAAACAGCACAAAGTAAATACAATAGCAAGTGATGATAACAAAGCTGAATCGTCTAATCCAAAATAAAGGAACAAAGCTACTCAAACACAAGTGAACTATAGAACCAAATATTTGATAAAAAAATGA
This sequence comes from Danio choprae, assembly GCA_903798125.1. NCBI lineage: Eukaryota > Metazoa > Chordata > Actinopteri > Cypriniformes > Danionidae > Danio > Danio choprae. The sequence goes on along the minus strand of CAIGQW010053949.1, from coordinate 338,591 downwards.
TTATCTCTAAAAACTAGAACATCTCTGGTAACAGTAGTGCACTTATTGGTTTAAGCAGTGCAACATATATGCAAGAAAACAATGCAGTCCTCTTATCAAGCTTTTAAGAAAAGATATTTCCTTTATAAACAATGACGAAAAAAAAAATAGAAGAAAAAAATCATAGAATTTAATTTCTTAAGTAAAACAAGTCAATGTCTAAGCACAGGATCTTAAAGTAAAATGTGCAAAGTAGCACTGTTTTTTTTTGTTTTTTTCAAAACGGCAACTTACGTGACCAGAAAAAGTCCAGATAAATTGCCATTGATACATTTTGTCATCGTCTTCGAAGGTTTATCAACTCAGACGAGTGAGCAAAATCGCCAGATTGCAGTTGCACGGCAGATGAGTCTTTTTAATATCCATAAAATACGTGTATAACAAAGCCAAATATGAACACAGAGCTTCTGAGTGACGTAACACCAAAAAATACAACCCTCTTAACTCACTTCCAAAGTACACACACACAATGTCTAGATATCAGTACAGTTGGGAATGTTTCTTATTGTTCGGAGAGTTTCTCTCCCTGTGGTATATTAAAGTTGAGTGACCGTGTCGGTTTTATTATGGTTCAGTAGATGTTTTTTTTTGTTTTCTGTTGCCTTGTGTCCCTATTATCTGTCCCCTTCCTTCTCTCCTGCCCCGCATGTATCTCCCATCAGGCGAAAAACACAAAAACGGCTGTTTGAGCCACTAGGTGGAGCTTTAGGAACAGGAGTAGTGCATTTGTGTCGCCCCACCGGCCCAAACAACTGAGTCATAGTAGTCGGCGCTAACAGGAAATACATCATCTCTATGCATTTAGGAGGTTATTTCTGCCTGGTTCACTTTTGATCTAATCTAGCCCATGGCTCCAGATAGCTTAAGATAGGTTCGCATGTTCACTGAGAATCATATCCACTCCAATGCTGGATTCTACAGCTGATAACAGTCTCAAAGTGAGCACGTGAGGAGCAGCAATTGACTTGGATTCTGGGCCTGTTTGCATACGGAAATCTGCCATTTTTCCTTCTTCTTTTTTTTTGTTTTGTTGAAAAAACAGAACCATGAGCGAATGAAACGTTTTGAAGCGGAAGAGGTCAACTAACAGTCGTCTTCTAAGTGGCAGTGTATGCAAAACCAATTGGAAATTATTAACGGCATTCAAAGTTTTTGCTCGAATACTGTCATCGATAAACTCTTCTCTTTTTTTTTCTGTAAACTTGACCTGAACCATCGAAAAAGAGGGTGGCGGGAGAAAAGGAAAAACATCATAATAATCATAATAGTCATTCATTCAGCAAGCCACTCAAATATTCCCATTTTAGTACAGTTAGTAAAACTGGCTTGTACCTCGACAACATCAACATCATCATAATCCCTCAATGCCATAATAATAAATAAAAACCCAGTGTCAAATCGAACAACTCTCCTATTCTTATCGCACGTAAAAAGGCAAACATGTGACCATCGTTATTTTAGAATGAATCTAGAGCCAAAACTTTTTTTTGTTTGTTTTTTTTCTTCGTTTAAATCTATACCACAGTAAGCTTGGACGCTTATAGTGTCCAATACGGTCTACATGGGAAAAGATCTACACGTTTTAAAAAATTCACTGCAATGCTTATTCTTGTGCACACGCACGCCACATGCACAAATACACATACGTACAAAATACCTCTACCATATATAAGTGTGTATAAGTAGTTTGTGCGTGTGAGTGCATGCGTGGGTATGTGTATTTGTGTTTGTTTGAGTGTGTGTGTGCGGCGCGCACATGTGAATTTTTTTTTCTTGTGTGTTCTTTCGCAGGCCTTTCGGTAGTGTTCAACACATAAATCAGTATTTAAGGAAAGCATACATTTAGAGGCCAGTAGTATGGATCCAGCCAGTGGATCATTATCCAACTACACAGCCTTAAGGCCACCATCTTTTTTTTTTATTCTTTAAGAATAGCAAGGACGAAAAAAAAGGAAAGAAAAAAAATTAAACGTTTCTTTTTTTTTTCTCTAAAAAACTTAATGTGCCAGTGTCTATACTCATTACTCTTCATGCCCCAATATAAGAAAAAAAAATCTAGTGCCGTTTTTCTTAATCATTTCATTCTTTTCATGTTTGCGTAAGTTTTTTTTTTCGTTTGTACTTATCCGTCGGAGACATGCTTGCGCATGTGGTCATTGAAGTGCTCGATTTGGTCAAACTTGACAGGGCACACGGAGCACATGTAGGTGGTCCCCTCCTGGCAGCTGGCTTCTGCGGCCACGCCCACTCCGGTGTTTCCGATTCCGCCCCCGGCTCCGCCCCCTCCCACAGGCATGGCCAGAGCCACCACTCCAGCTCCCGGCTCCGGGACGGCCATCGGCACAGGGATGGACACGGGGCCTCCGGCGCTCCCTGTGACACTGACCCCGGAGACCCCGGAGACCCCAGAGACCCCGCTTCCGGTGCTGTGCAGGGCCATGTGGCGCTCCAACAGGGTCTTGTGGGAGAACTTTTTCTTGCAGATGTAGCACTCGTAGGACTTCTCTCCCCGGTGCAGGCGCATGTGGACATTGAGCGAGCTCTTCTGGGTGAAGCGTTTGTTGCAGATGCTGCACTGGTACGCTCGGACGCCTGTATGCGTAACCATGTGTTTGATGAGATAATCCTTCAGCGAGAACGAACGCCAGCAGATACTGCACTGGTGTGGCTTTTCACCTGAAAGAGGACACAGAGCGCACGCTCATTAGGATGGAAATATTCACCAAAGTCTTTTGCATAAACCATAATCATAACACACACACACATCCTTCTATTTATTTTGTTATAGATTCAGACAGCAGCAGGTGTTTGTGCTGGTTACTTTATCCCAAAACTGAAAATGCTATCATCATTTATTTGTTCCAAACATGTTTAAATTTCTGTCTTCTGTTGAACACAAAAGAAGATATTTTGAAGAATGCTGGAAACCATTGACTAAGTGTTTGCTTTTCCACCATGGAAGTCAATGGTTACAGGTTTTCGGCATTCTTCAAAATATCTTCTTTAGTGTTTAAGAGAACTTAACTACTTGAGGATGAGTAAAAAGTGAGTACATTTTCAGATTTGGGTGAGCTATCCCTTTAAGATTGAATAATTAAGTTGTTATTATAATATATTAAGTACACAAAAAAGGTCTTTGGCACACAATAAAAACAAACAAACAAACTAAATATGGATATTAATGCCTTAAAGGGATAGCTTACTATATTTTAGTAAACTTACTATATAGATTTCTACATTTTAATTGCACACTGCTAAAAAATGCTAGACTTTTGGGCTTGTTTCTAGTCCAAATATCTAAACATTCTTAAATCAAGAAGCGTTTTCAAGACAAGCATAAAATATTGTCTTGTTTTAAGAAATATGTCAAAATTGAAAATTTCCTTCTGCCAATGGGGTAGTAAACTAATAGTTTTCCTGTTGACATAAGATTCTCTTGCTCACCCCATTGGCAGATTATTTTGCTCATTTTAAGGAAAAACTCACTTAATGTTGGCATATTATTTCTTAAAACAAGACGATATTTTGTGCTTGTCTTGAAAATGTTTCTGAATTTCAGAATTTTTAGATATTTGGACAAGAAACAAGACAAAAAATGTAAGTAAGAAAAGCCTTTTTTGCAGTGCAGGTCATTATATGTATTAAAAACAATACAATGTGTAATATTTACACACCTGAAATTTCACACATCCTTACTTTATTAAGAACATTAATGTTTTTTGCCAGTATGTTTTTGTACAACGTTAGACATGCATTCTACATCGCAAATTAATTCGCCGAATTTGTATTGCATATTTTAAAAAAGATTGTTCCTGTCATATTCTTGCCTTTTTAAAACATCTGGAACTTTTGCTGAAAAGTTGAACTTTGCAGGCTACTAATATTGCAAAATGTATTAATCTTAATTACTGAATTAATTAGTGCTGCGGTTGCCTAGCAACAGTAATGTAATATTCTAAAATCTGTAAGCCCGGCACAGCAAACATACTGAAATTTTCCCTCATCAAGAACACGTCTGATTTTTGCAGCGGTGATGTCTATAAAACTAATCTAACATTTAGAGATTGTAGTCTGAACACATGTTCATTACAGAATATATATATATATATCTTTAAAACTTAGATATGTTTGTATATATGTAGGGTGGCATGGTGGCTCAGTGGTTAGCACTATCGCCTCACAGCAAGAAGGTCCCTGGTTCGAGTCCCGGCTGGGCCAGTTGGCATTTCTGTGTGGAGTTCGCATGTTCTCCCCGTGCTGGCGTGGGTTTCC